>BJCM01065356.1:0-20959 GCA_018326385.1 Flaveria bidentis | reverse complement strand
TATATGAGGAGAAAATTAAATTTAGAAATGATAGTCAAGGCACTTGAAGAAGAATTTAAGTCTCCAGCAAATAATCTCTTTAGATAGTAAATTATGTTTAGAGGATGGTATTAGAAGTATAAACTTAATTTACTATGTGTACTCTAAGTATGCGTATTAGGTTACATCAAATACTTTAATTATTAGTATTAATATGTAAAATTAGGTGACAGTTGACTAACACAAGTCAACTACTGTAGGTAGTTTTTGGCGCCAATGCCAAGTAGCCATCAACTGTTACTTAACCTCTAATCACAAGAAATACATATAAGTGTATTAGGCATCAATGGTAATTACTGGATATTAAAAAATATATCCAATTGCTATTTGTAAATGCAATTTTGTTTTATTTATATTTTCTTTGTGTTTATCAATCAAACAAACACATTTGATTAATCATTATGTGATTATACATGTAACGGATCGGGAATCACCTTGAATCCACTCAATAAGGACTAGGCATCAATCCACAGAATCATAATGAATATAAATCAATGTATAATATGATATCATTGATTTACTAGGCACAAATCAATTCAATAGTAGCAAACACAACAGTAAATATGAATTAAAGTTGTATTTCACTCAAAGGTGTTTGCATAAACGTATACAAGATGAACTAATCCAAACTTACACAAAATTACATGAAAATGAACTATTATATATACTTTAAAAGCCATAGATATAAGCGCTTAAGCATAGTGTACAACACTTCAATACACCATGTTTCTTTCCAGTGGAGGCGATGAATCGATTCCAGAAGAGCTTCAGTTGTGGCTTCAACGATGGCAATGATGTGATTCCGGTTAAGGTCTATTTCTTTTTCTTCTCTGGTTTCATTAGTGCAACCATCTTTCTTAGAATCTGCTTTTAAATTGTTAGTTTTTCTTAATTAAAGTTTTCGATCACAGGTGGAAACTACAATCTAATAAGGGAAATTGAACAAAGGTGTGTTACAAAGCATGCATATTAATGTTACTTTCTATCGCTTCAAACTTTTTAAGGATTGTATGATCATTATCATGTTTTTCTTATAGTACCCAACTCATGTTTTTCTTATAGTACCCAACTCATGTTTTACTTTTTGAAGAACATGATTTTAGTTGACCTGAGAGGGATTTATATCTGTCACACTCCATTCGACGGCGGAATTATCGAGGCGGATGAATACGAAACGATTGTTCATAGCTCATGGAATTAAATAAGTTGAAATAATATTAAAACCCATTTTTCATTGAATAATACTAGACAATTAAGTCATTACAATACAACAAAGAATTAAACAACAACGTAAGATATTTAATTAAACTATGTCCAAATCCTATATGATCAAGAAGAATTTCTCAAGTAACAATCCGGAAACATGTTAAAAATAAAGGGTCAACTTTGAAAGTTGGTGAGTTTCCATGGGTTATGCATATATATATATATATATATATATATATATATATATATAAGATTACAAGTAGCAATTCATGTTAATGGTTACGAAATATACAAATTTATAGAATACATATAGCTACAATCAAACATTGACTAAGAATAAGTTTACAAGTATAGTGATTAGCTAAGTGTACTTGGTTCCCACGATGAACAAACATACGTCATCAAGAACCGACAATAACCTTAGCATTAGCACCAAATAGGCTTGTCAGGTCCATAGATCTATGATGTCGCCAGGCTAGCAATAGTTAATGATTGTCAACATATAATGTATCTCATATAATACTCACAATAATACAAATAACCATGACAAAAAATTAAGATGAATTGCATGTTCATTACAAGTATAAAAAGGTTTACAAGTGTAAGTTTATAAGTTAAATGTTTCACCCCAAAAGGTGTGAAATAATATAAAGAAGGACATAAAAACTCAAACGGAAAACTCACATGGTATAAGATGAACTTAAGATAATAATAAGATGGTATGATTCTCCAATGATTACTTCACGCTTCAACCTAATAGTTGATGTCTCAGAATTAGAATAAAGATAAGATTTAAGAGTAAATATGAATCAGGGTTTCATTTGGAATTTGGGAATTTTAATAATTAAATCAAATAAAATAAAATAATGCAATCGATTATGCTTTGGTTCAATAAAGATAGAATAAATCAATTAAGATTGAGAACGATAATGATTGATTCAATAATTTAATTTATTGATTTTTAACAAATATTAAATATAATGTGCGAAAGAAAATAATTAATTTGATAATTAATTATTTAAAATTCGATAAAGATAATTAATTGAATACTTATTTAAATGTCTTGCAAATAATTTAAAATTATTTGAAACCCTTTTATAAAGTTTTTAAACATTTTAAATGATCTTTATAAAAGTCTTATGATATCAAAAGCTTAAAAATAAGAATTGAGAATAATAGATAATTATATTGTTTTATAAGTGTCAAGAATTTAAATAAAAGTTTAAGGGATAAATTTATTACTAATTATATAAGACATGGTTAAATGAAATGATGAATAATTAATTATTTAAATAATCATTTGTATAATTAATAATTTAAATTATTTGTAATATGTAGGTTTAAAGTGTTTTGAAATAATCCAAGTTTGAATTATAATATATTTATGACATATAAATGACTTAGTAATATTTTTATAACCTTTTTATTCTTTAAAAAGTAATTAAATTTAACAATTATAAGTTTTAAAATCTTTAAAAATTAACTTAATAATTTCTGAAATGTTTTAGTTAACAAAAAATATTATTTTAATTTATTAATATAATAATAATTTTCCTGAATTAAAAATATAAAAGAAAACAATTAAAACAAAACATAGCAGAGGCAGGGTTCGAACCCTTGACCTCCCATGTGTAGGGGTTATTGTTAACCGGCAGGCCAAAGCCCAGGTGTTGTCTTAAAATACAAATTAAATAATAAAAATCATTCTTTAAATAATCTCCAATCCATAAGAACCCTAAAATTAATTCGATTCCAATTGAACATCGAATCGTACGAGTTAATGGAATCAAACTTAGGGCTTTTGTTTCCCACCTGAATCTAGTATGAGGATGTGTCTAATCACCTTCATTGAATCAAAATGAAGGATGAACAGTCGGTTGGGAGATCACGACTGTTATGCATATAGTTCAAGATGCAAACATTGGTGATAATCAAAATCCTTTCGTATGAAGCTTCAAAGGATGTTTACGATTCAAAGCCCTCAATCAATTTTAAGTGACAATGCTTCGAGGATAACTATCGAGTAAGTTGCAGGTCGTGGATGAAGGTGGTGGCCGATTACTAAGGCGGATGAGTTATAACTGAAATTGATGTCCTAATTGATGTTGTTTCATGTCGATTGGTTTTAATGTTTGATTTGGGGTTTTGGGTATGATTTGGTAGTAATTACAAGATGTTAATGCTAGTTATTTGTGGGTTTAAATTTGTAATGATTATAAGATCGTTTTCTATTCCATTACTTGATTAATTTCATAATGAATTATTTCGTAACCATTTGGGTATTCGAATGAGACTTTGGTTTCGACTAGACATTGCTGTAATAAGATTTTAAAACATTAACAAAAACACTTTGGATAAGTATTTGTAGTCAAAGTATGGTTGTTTGTTGTAGTTACTACTACTTACTACTACTTACTAGTTAGTGTGCGCTGTATTTGACTCTCGAGTGTCGCCTAAGGCAAACATTTTGACCTGATCCGAATCTGAACGAATAATCAGGTTATTCTTCTTCTTCGATCCAACTTCAGTTTAACAGCACGATGATTCATTGCTCTTGATCTCACCAAAATCTCACACGCATCAGACGATATGAGCTGACGCCTTCTGCCAATCGTACTCAGGTTTCTTAACATCGACTGGCATTATTAGATCAACAAGTGAGTTAGTGATCGATCGATGGAGTCAAAAATGGAGCACTATGAGATGATGGAGCAAATCGGGCGGGGTGCTTTTGGTGCCGCCATTCTCGTCAATCACAAATTGGAGAAAACCAAGTATCACTTACATCTCTTTCTCTCTCGTTTTTCTTCAGTTTCAATCATCAGATCTTTATGTTGTTTCGCTTCACAATGCAGATATGTTTTGAAGAAGATTCGTCTTGCTAGACAGACTGAACGCTGCAGAAGATCTGCTCACCAAGAGGTTTGTTCTTCTCATTTTTGTACCTTTGTTGGCGTCACTTATTTATTTATTTATTTATTAGGATCTCTTTGCTTTCTTATTGATTGTTGAATGATTTCCATTTGATTTTTAGATGGCCCTTATTGCCCGTATCAAGCACCCCTTTATCGTCGAATTCAAAGAAGCATGGGTTGAGAAGGTTAGAAACACATGTTATTAGGGAACTTTTTGATATTGTATTTGTGATCCCATTTCATCTCAATAATTACATTTACATCTGGTCTGATTCTAGTTCATTTCTTGTATGTAGGGCTGCTATGTTTGCATTGTTACCGGATACTGTGAAGGTGGTGACATGTAAGTTTCTATGTAAAACAAAGCTTCTTTACTTGTATTTTAGCTATCTTTTACCTTTCAGCAGTCTAATAAAGTGACTATGAGCAGGGCTGAATTGATGAAAAAAGCACCCGGGCAATATTTCCCGGAGGAGGTATTGTTGTTTGTTGTTCCATTTCTATGTTTTAATCATAAGTACCAGATTTCTAATTACTGATTATTTGTAATCTTGGCCTTGCAGAAACTCTGCAAATGGTTTGCTCAGATTTTATTGGCAGTCGAATATTTGCATTCAAATTATGTTCTACACAGAGACTTGAAGGTATGTAATAGTATTTGCTGGATGCCAAAATTATGTTTTACTTTCAATTCCTTATACCAACTCTCATTGCATTGTATATCCAGTGTTCGAACATATTCCTTACCAAAGATCAAGATGTCCGTCTTGGTGAGCTACTAACTCTGTTCTTTAGTAGATGCGATTTAACTTCCTCTAGCTCAAAGCAGCAATTAATTTTTATTTGTAATTTAATTTTTCATTTAGGTGACTTTGGGCTTGCTAAGACTTTAAAGGCTGATGACTTGGCTTCTTCTGTATGTTCTTTATATTCATACATGATATACGTACTTGTTTCTACTTCTATATGGTACCTACACATGATATATGGTGAGCCATAGTATAGTTCAAGTTGTTTGACACTTGTGTATGTACATGTATACAGACACATAAACAAGCAAACTTACCTATTAAAATTCACACATAGCAAAGTTATAGGGTCTTGGGAGGGTAAGATGGATGCAAACCTTTCCTCTATCTAGAGGAGAAGAGGTTGCTCGTCATCAGACCCGGCTTCAAAGCTCTCTCTTGACAGTTCACGTCAAGTTTAGTATTTAATTAGTATGATAATAGATAACGTATAGCATATAAAATCATAATGTGGCACCGGGAATCAAAATAAGAGTGAAACAAAAAGTACTAGCAATTATAACAGTGACCTATTAACAACACAAAGTGGTGAGAGAAACTATAGTAGTGACAACAAAGAGCACAGAAACAAGGGCAATGTTGTGTTTACTGTGGTATATCCTACAAAGGAAATAGTTTTATTTCACGTTGTGGCTGGAGTATGATTTATAGTTTTATTTCAACCTTTTATTTCATATACATAAAACATTTGCTTACTTAATTCCAGGTTGTCGGAACACCAAATTACATGTGTCCTGAATTACTTGCAGATATTCCTTATGGCTTTAAATCAGATATATGGTCCTTAGGTATCTGATTTTCAGTATTTATGTTTTTCAAGCAATGTGCTTGTTTTTAAAATATGTACTTATTTTGTGTGCAATATGTTTTTGTTTGCTCTTCAGGTTGTTGTATGTATGAAATGGCTGCTCACCGCCCAGCATTTAAAGCTTTTGTAAGTTCTCTTGAACCAGTTTTTCTCTATTTCTTCTTTTATTCTCGGAGGTTTAATTGCTGCTGATTGTCTGAAGATCTTAATCTGATTGGTCCTGTTGTAATTGTTCAACATAAATATGCTATCACCTCTTAAGTTTTATTGTTTCCTTACCATGGTATTGATCCATATTTCTGCTATCTCACATGGGGCAAATAATGATCAAAATTATCTTTAAAAGAGTGCGCATGGAGAGATTTGCGAGATTTGGGCAAAAAGTACATTTGTCGCTGTGCTTTAAACTATTTATTGTAATCATCTTTACCCTAACAATATTATTAGTTTACTTGGATTTCTGTTAGCTATATTTCTAAGATACCCAAATGTGTTTATTGCTACATTGCTAGTATTTAGCTTCATTTTACATAGAGAGATAATACCACAAGGCAATTACTTTGTGATTTAATAAAAGTATGAAATATGAAGATAGGTAATACCTTTCTATTTGACTGAGTGAAACAATCACCCTTGGGTGAGAAATCACAGGTTATCCGTTATCTTTAGATGCAATGGTCAAATGATGTTAGTGCTTATTTGGTGCATAACTCTTGAAATATATTTCATTTATTCTTTTGCTGGTTTTTTAATGCCTGAGAGTTATTGAAGTCGGATTATTTTCTTCCTCATAGTCTACGGGATTTCTGTCATTTCAGATAAAATATTTAAAGATTGATTTGCTGTATTCCATAACTACTTCAAACAGTTAATCTATCGAAGTCATGTGAGTAGCTCAACAAGTGAGATAAATAATATGTCAAGTTTACTAGTGGAAACATGAAGCCTACAACTACTTTTGCGTCCTTTTATCTTTAATCGCAGAAGTATAACTAATCACAATTACACATCAATCTGTTGTCCCACTGTTGTTCTAACTGTTAGGATAGTTACTGCTTTTCTTAATTCCTAATGAGAAAACAATTGGGATTATTGTCAGTGTTTAGCATTATCCTTTACATGTATTCTTTGAACACCAGTTTGCTTTGTTATTTACTTGTCTTTATTTCAAATCAATATTTAATGTTCAAGAATTATTATTACATGATTGGAAATTGTAGTTGAGAGTTGAGAGTATATTATTTGGTCTTGTGCAACAATTATCTGTAGGTGAGATGTCTAACTATAAATGCTCTATAATTCCTAGAGTTTTTTTTTTTCCTTTTTTGTGTGTGTGTGATGCTCTAGAAATCTAGATCTTTTATTTTTCAATAATGTTATTGTTTCTGAACTCCATTCTTCATGAATGCAGCTAGTATAATAAAGATATTGGTTCGACATGTCTTTAAACTTACGAAATAGAAAGATATTTGTGGTACGTTATATCGTGATATTAATTTAATTGTACGCATGCCACATGTTCTAATGCCAAACAAAACAGATAAGTGTAGAGAAGAACACAGAACTCAGTCGATACACATATGTTATACTAAGGATCCTTCTCTTTCTCTCCTTGACTTGCTTTCTCTGAATGATGCTCGATTGAAACACCGATCCATTTTCAAATTTCAATATTAATAATGCAAGCAACTACAACCGCAATGCCTTGTTTATAACTAAAACACACCCTAAACTTAATATTTGCACGGCACATAACTTGCTCCCCAACATTTATTTATAGACAATCATTTACCTGATAAAAAAATTTTAATAATTATTTCTACAACTATTATACCCAATTTGGGGCTTATCATATGGGAATGGTATAGTTATAATCTCTCATATATAGGAGATTGTGCTTACATTCTCTGAAGTCACTTATATTGAATTATTATGGGTCAAAATGAGGCTAGGCTACCTATTTTTTCCCGTATCCATCTCGACAATCTGCCCAATTTATTTACCTGTATTGCCTTTGAATACTACCACCATTGTAAAGTAATATTTTCTGTTACCCATGGAAAAGTTCCTATTTCTCTCTAAGCTATTAATTTTTAATTGCATATATATATATTGATTTCAGGACATGGCAGGACTGATAAGTAAAATAAACAGATCATGTATTGGTCCTTTGCCTCCTTGTTATTCTCCATCCCTGTAAGTTAAATGGTTTTTGATATTATATCTATTTGTTTGTTGCTTCATCTGGACTACTAAAAATCCTGAATGAACTAATACATGTTGGATGACTACTTTTTAATTAAGCATTATTGTACCTTTTAGTACATTTCCTTGTTACCAATAACTAACAGGAAAAATCATTACAACTTACACTCTCATGGTATTTGGGTACTTCAGAAGTTGGATTAGAAATGCATACTTTGATAACGATGAGGAACAAATGAATATGTATTTGTTGTTTTGTATAAATATTTTTATAGGATATATAATGGAAGTAGAAATCATGTGGGATATATCTGCAATTAACATCAGTTGTCTCTCTATTTTCTGTTTCCAGAAAAGTCCTCATCAAAGGAATGCTTCGTAAGAACCCAGAGCATCGACCCAACGTATGTTTTTGTAATTTTACCCAGCCAGTTAATAACCGCCTATCATTCTAAGTTCTAGCTAATTATTTTCCCCTTGACTTTGTTAGGCATCTGATCTATTGAAGCACCCATATCTGCAACCATATGTTGACCAGTATCGTTCTTCAATTGGCGTTGGTCTCGCTTCGCCTTCAAAGCCGATTGGTAATGCTCATGATATGAGAAGGAAGAGATCTGAAAGTCAAAGTAGTAACAGTTCTATCAGTGACAAAGATAGTGTGAAATCAAGCGAGAAAAACATTCAGATTCCACCTGGTGGCTGCACCTGTGACCATAATACAAATATGATTTCCCATGGAGATGATGATGATGATGATGATGATGATGATGATGATTCGTTTCTAGAAGGTACTGAAAATGATGAAATTGACATGATGCAAGAGGTTGCCAAACCAATAGTAGACAATATGAAGTCAAATAGTGAAGGTAAACAAGTGAAATCAGTTAAACAAATCAAGATGGATCTGAAAGAAGGTAAAAATAGAGAATACTCTTCACCAATGCGAGGTGGCCGTGTAAAGACTGACATTGAAACTCCAAGTAAATTGGCCAAACCAACTGTAGTGAATCATGGGTGGAAGGCAGCTAATAATGTTGAAACGCCTCCCGAAAAGAGCAACCTTGAGGCAAGGAAAAGAACTCAAGGATCAACTTCCCTCAAGAATCAGGTACCACTAACTTTTTCTTTTCTAAAATCATTCATTCAGACAAG
The DNA here is from genome assembly GCA_018326385.1 of Flaveria bidentis. Classification (NCBI taxonomy): domain Eukaryota; kingdom Viridiplantae; phylum Streptophyta; class Magnoliopsida; order Asterales; family Asteraceae; genus Flaveria; species Flaveria bidentis. Next base: position 11,822 of record BJCM01065356.1, on the reverse strand, counting down.
TTAATGATACTTGAAGATTAGATATGTAACAATGAGCAGGGAGGAGTCAAAATGGATATTCTTTTGTACCTGTTGGTTGTGTTGATTCACAAACACTTTTTTTCTCTGTTTTAAGCTTTATAAATAGTTAATTTTGTTAGATGCGATTGAACGTTACAACTTCCCAAAAAACTTAGAAAAATCTATTTTTTTGCATTGCATAGTGACTAACTATTACCATTTTCCAATTTGGTTGCTAGACTTCTCTGTACACTTTTGCCCATTAATGTCTTAAGATGTGTCTCATTTGGTCAATAATTGGTAAAAATCACTCCATTATCCCTATAAACTTTGTGGGGCATTTTTGAAAATCTTGTTAAATTTTAATTCAAAGGTCATTGCATCAAGGCATTTGCCATACTGTTTGTATCCATTAGTAATAAAACCGACTATCTTCTCATTTAATGGTCAGTTTTGTCTTTAATCTTGAGTATGTTCAACTCAACTTTGCACCAATATTTCCTTTTCTAGTTATCCATCTCTTCACCCTCATTTAATCATAAAATTTCACCGAGTTTTTCACAATGATGAGATACTTTCAAACTTGACTGGCTACATGCATAGAAAAAAAGTTTAGCATCCAAAGTGGAACATTGGTGAGACTTTGTTGTTGTTCAATGAAATCACTCTTTTTCATTTAAAAAATAAAGCAATTGTGGGGGTTGTATGCATTTCTACACTTTGGGTACTTTTTCGACCTGTTTGACCTGTCAACACATTTGACATGTTTCTTTTGTAGCTCATTTATTTTTTTGAAGTTTACCATTTAGCCATTAGGAGATAATCTATGACCTGAATCGACCAATTATTAAATAGGTATAACTTGCAGCCTTTGCTAATAAATGATGATCTGTGCAGCAACCTGTGATTGAGTCATCTTCAAAGACTAAAGGTAGGCCAGAGGGGACACCACCCTCTGGGCCTAGGAGATTTATTGAAGATGATAATCAGAGATTAAAAACCCCACCCACTCTTATCAGAAGACCATCATTCCCAGGAGGACGTATTAAGCAACCAGCTATTGGTACTCATCCTGACACCATAACCACCATTACTAAAAAAGTTGTACATAAGGACCCACCTCCTTCTCTTTTGAGGATCCCCACTCAGATTCCTGGAAGGATTAAAGGTCTTGATGAGTTATGTCAGACCCCACCTGAAAAAAAAAATCCTAATGATTTTCGGAGTAATGACACGACTGTAGTTACTTGTGGGTCAATTCAGACTCATATGAGAATCCCCACTCAGATTCCTAGAAGGATAGAAGAACTTAATGAGTTATGTCATAACCCTGGAATAATAGATCCTTTTGAGAGTGAGAATCCTGGTAGGAGCATTATAGGTTCGTGTGGCACAATTCAGACTCATGCCGCCCAAAGAAAGTCTGTTTCAGAGATCATAGAGGAGTCGCGGGTGGAAGTTTCAAATGAGAATCTCAATGATGATAACTTTCATTCAGTAACATCTTTGGCTTCAATTCAAGGAAATAAACCTTGTGATACATGGGTGGGTGAGGGTGACTTGACAAAAGTTGTACACTCTGTGCACCTACAAGCAAATCTGACCCAAACTGATAATTCATCCCTTCAGACGAAGATAGCTCATGGAAACTCTCAGACAACTAGGGTGCTTGTGGGTAGTCAAAATCAAGATTCGATATCATGCTCAAATGCAGCCTTATTCCCGTGTGGATCTGATGCAATTTCTGAACCAAATGCTGATTCAATATCCATACTCGCAGGTCATGATAAATTCACTGTAAAAGAATTTAAATTACAAGTAGAAGATAATACTTCCTCTTCCATTGTTCCTGTTTCATCTAGTCAAATGAATAATGTTTTGTCCAACGGGGTGTCGACTTTACAAAATCCAAAATTTGAAAAACATTCTTCTCCACAGCTCCAACCATCTTATGGTGATGTGAATAATAACAGCAGCTTTAGAGTAGTGGGAAGGAATTTAGAGGTAAAAGGTGAGGCCGAGATCAAACCCATAGCCTCTCCATCGGGATCTTTTGAACCGTCAGATCGATCTGAAGTTACCACAATGAAATCTGATATTACAGACAGTCCTTGCAATAAAGATGTTGAAAAGAACAGTTTACCAGAAGTAGAGGAAGAAACAATTACACCACAAGTGAAAGAAAGTTTAGATATTACATCTACAAGGCAACGAGCAGAGGCACTCGAAGGGCTTCTTGAATTGTCTGCTGATTTGCTTCAACAAAACAGGCTGCAGGAACTAGCCATTGTGCTTAGACCCTTTGGCAAAGATAAAGTCTCCCCAAGAGAGACTGCCATCTGGTTAGCTAAAAGTCTTAAAGGGATGATGATTGATGACTCTAATAGGAGCTCATAAACACTAGCTGCTAAGTTCCCACTGTGTTTGATATATTTTCTTTTTTATCAATTCTAACATTTTGAATTGTGATCCTTAATTCTTTCATTGTGTTATCTTGTATATATCGACATTACAAACCAAATTTTCTTGATTTGTAGCTAAAATGTTGTATTGATCTGCGACTTTGTTAGTAATTATTAATGGAAACTTCTGAATTGAAAAGTATTGTATTTCAAAGTCCCACTTATGTTGATTAAAATTTAAGCCTGAAAAAATAAACCCAGTTATCAGGTTTTGGTGAGATTATGGATGTGATGTAAACATGTTAGAGTTAGTTTGAGGAAATAGTATATTGAATTAGAAAGGAAGCTGACCTTATCCCAAGAAGCTTTGGGGTCTATCTATTTTGCAAGGAGATAAATTGTTCTGTTGAAAACCTAACTCTGCAGATTTCTCGTCTTTTATATTTGTACGATTATCACAAGACAACCGTCCATGACAAGGAACAATGAAATTTACGGGAGCAAATCAGGGTCTTATGAAACGGCAAATCAATTGACAATGTGGGTGGTTGATCCCAGGTTGTCCCCAACTAGAGGTGCTTGTGGAAGACATGTGGTCGCACGCCGGACGGCTAGCATTGCAGTCCACCATTCGTCACTCGCACTCAATTACGTGCGGTTTCTTTGGGGGACCCACTAGCTTAACTTAGAGGTAATAATGTGGCTAATGTGTGATGGGTTTGTTAGTGTGGTATGTAAAAAAGGTATATGTGGATAAATGAGTAAAATTGGATGTGACATGTTGATTAGATCCGCAAGTGAAAAGGATGAGTTCTAGTGTTATAGAGAATCTTAAATATTAATGTGAAGTGTGTCATAATATAACAATAATTAACAAAAGATTAGTGTTATAACTTAAGAACTTTAGAAAGAATTGTAAGATCACAGAGAAGAGAAATACATAACTTATGAAAATGTATACAAGAGGTACATTTTTTCATCTTGAGGTGGTATTTGTTGGATTAATTCCAAAATATAAAAATATCAAATGTGTTAACATTGTTGACTTATAGGGGTCATAGTTGTACATGTTAAAGTTGTAAGGGTGATTAGTGTAATTTGCTAGTTGAATTGTAACAAGCATTTGAATTGTATAGTTGTTTTGATATAAATGTAAGGTTTGTGAGTTTAGTAATGATCACCATACAAATTCATATTCAATAAACGATTTCTTGGAGTGTTTTGATTTGTTTCCAATGTTTATTCATATTGCTCACCATTAAATGGTATCAGAGCTTGGGTGAATCAAGTTCGAATCGATCTCTTACAATTCGAATCGATCTCTCACAGTTCGAAGGATTGAAGTGTGTGAATCTGATTCAAATCCAAAAGGATCAAATATTTGGTGAATCGATTCAAATGATCGAATTGAAGAACGCCAACAACGCGAAGGATTGGATCCGGATAAACGATTTGGCACTCCATATCGAAGGAAGAAGACGATGATGGTGAATTAGGAGAAATCAAGTTCTCAATCCAGTTCATCTGTGAACAATAATCAAGTAGTCACCCCATTAAAGAAGCAACAATTCCCCAACAATGCCCAACCCTCATAGCAACAAACTATTCAATTCGGGCGATCAAATTGAAGGCCATCTTTAATGTTCATGGCCTGTGGGAAGTAATTGAACCTCCACCAGAAACAATGGTAGATTCGAGGAAGACTAATCAAGCCATGGCTTACCTGTACCAAGCAATGCAGAGATGATACTGCAAGTAGCAAGTCTGAAAACGGCCAAAGAGGCATGGAACTCAATGAAAACAAGATTTGTGGGCATTGACAGGGTAAAGAAGGCAAGAATGGACTCCCTGAGAAATTAGTTTGGAAGACTCGGTATGAAAGAGGGAGAAAGCATAGAAAGAGGGAGAAAGCATAGATGAGTTTGCTGGAAAACTGGGTGCCATTGTAACAAAGGCAACCCAATTGGGAGAACCATTCTAAGAAGCAGCCCTGGTCAAGAAATTAATGAGTTTAGTACTAGATAGGTACAGCCAGATAGTTGCATCTATCAAACAATTTCTAGACCAAGACACCATAGGGCTGGCTGAGGCGATCGGCAGACAAAGCTTTTGAAGAAATGACAAGTGGCAGAGTAAAAGCCTCCTAAGAGAAAAGTGATCAACTCCTCTTGTCTTATTTCGAATGGCAATCAAGACAAAAGGAATCTGATAAAAAATACAGATTCAGAGGGACTAAAGAAAAGAATGGTGGAAAAACTACTAGAGGAAGATGTTGGTCCAATAAGCCAAGGAATTATGGCTATGATCAAAGTAGAAAAGACAACAAAGGAGAAAAGAAAACCAAATACAAATCCAAGATAAAATGCTTTAGATAGGATGAGCTAGAGCACTATGCCTTAGAATGTCCACATAAGAACTCATCACAACTCATCACAAGAAGCCAACCTCACTCATGCCTATGATGATGAACTAACCCTTCTGATGGCAACAACTGACACATGCCTGAAGGAATTGGTATACTGTTAGTTATATTTTTAGTTATAAATTATAGTAATTTTAGAGTATATTTTAGCATATATTTTGCATTACTTGCATGTATTTTTTATTTATTTGATAAAATAGTAGTTTTTGTGGGATAGAATCTACTTTTGTATATTTTTATTGGTTTTGTAGGCTCGTGTAATTGTTAAAGAAGAAAAGAAAAGAGAAAGAAGGAGCTTAAAAGAAAATATCATTAAGTTTGTAAATTTTTAATGCCTCATAAAAGAAAGCAAATCCATACCATAATAAAAGGAGCTATTGGAGGAAAGGGTGCAAGATAAATAAGGTTGGAAGTTTTAAAGGGGGGTCATCTTTGGAGGCTAGGGGATAAACCAAGAAAAAGTTGGAGGGCAAAATTTTGTGGACGCTTGAGGTACCATCAAGTTAGGAAGCAAGTGAGATTTTTGAGGCTTTGTCATCATTAACATTCAAGTTAATTATTTTGGGGTTTGTTTAATAAGCTTTCTTATTTTTTGTTTTGACATTAACCTAGCTGCCATGTCCGGCTAGGGCACTCTTGGTTTCAACATTAAGGTTTAATTTTTGTGATTTTGGTTTGAACTTATGTGAAGGGATTATGAGATTTTTTATTTTAATGGTTTGTTTGTTTGATTCTTGATCTTAAAACCAGATCTAATCTAGTATATATTAGATTGTTAATAAAATTGGCCACTTTATTAATCTTTCTAATAAAGTTTTTCAAGTTTTAAAACCCTAATTAAGTTTTGATTTTTGATATAAGGAACAACTAACGGTTTGAGTTTGTCTATGAGTTCATTCTCGTTATAGAATCACACAATCTAGTTAAGCATACCGAACGACGTGTGTGTTTATTATAATTGGTACTTCTATCATTGCAACCCGCACACTAAGATTCGAACGACGTGAGCTTAGAGTAGCAGGTTGGCTCTAATCAACGAACTGCGATTAATTGGACATTAGATAAAGTGGATATCCGAACGACGTGATGACTAGTATCGATAGAAATCATTAATTGAAAATAGTCATTGCACCATAATCGTTATTGATCATAAGCCAAATCGAATCAAGAAATTACCTTAGTGTTGGAATTAGTTTTCATATTTGAGTTAATTTCACAATTTAATTAACGTCTTTAGTAATCCCTTTTTGATAATTAAAAAATACATAAAAAGGTCAATTTATGTTTTTTCTGGCAGAACCTTAACATAGCCGTGTGGAATTTCCTTTATAATTTTGACACGGCCGTGCTAGCTCACTGAAAATTTTCTACTTTTTGTAATTTACTTCAAGTATTAATTTTTAATTAAAATCTCCCACCTTCCTTAGCTCATAATCAATTAAAGTAATTGTGCTAAAATGTTTTTGGTATAAAATAATTGACACGTATCCCTGAGTACATGAACCCTACTTCCGCTCAAACTATTCCTAGATTGTGTACGGTAAGTTTACATTTTTATTATATATTTGCTAGATTCGACAACCCACATATAACCGAACGAATCCAAAGTGTTACCCTCACGATACTCCAAAGAACCAGCAAGTGATGACACCTAATACTAAAATAATGGGGCATCAAATCATATGACAGGTAATATTCTTGCTTTTTCATCTATAAACAAGAATTTTGGAGGGAATGTAAAGTTTGAAGATGGGTCAAATGTGATAACCGAAAGGAGGGACTCAATCATCTTGGCATGCAAAAATGGGAAACAAAAACTATTAACAATTGTATACTACATCCCTATGCTTAAGAGTAACATCATAAGCCTAGGCCAAGCCACATAGGGTGGATGTGAATAAGAACGAAAGGATAATTCTTATGGATGTTTGAGAAATCAGGTCACCCGTTAATGAAAGTAGGATCTCTAAGAGTATCTTCTTAAGCCTAGACTATACAAGATTTAGTTGAGAGTAGGATCTCTAATGTGTTTTCAAGCACATTTTAATGAGGATGTGTGGAAATGGCATGGGAGGCTCGACCATGTCAGTTTTGACACCATGAGAACTATGACAACAAAAGGAATTGTTAAAGGGTTACCAGTGTGTGACAAGCCTATCAAACTCTATGAAGCATGTCTGGCAGCCAAACATGCAAGAGTAGTCTTCCCTCAACAAGCAGAGTATAGGTCAATATTTCCCCTAGACCTACTTAGTGTGGACCTATCACACCACCAACACAAGAAGAAAATAAGTACTTCATGCTAATAGTCGATGACTGCACAAGGTACATGTGGGTGTATATGCTAAGATTAAAAGGTGGGGCATTTGACATGTTCAAGAGGTTCAATAAATTAGTAGAGAATGAATTTGGTCTCAAGATCAAGTGTTTGAGAACTGATCATGGAGGAGAGTTCATCTCAAGTTAATTCAATTAGTTTTGTATTAATAAGGTATTAAAAGAGAATTAACCAACCTATACACCCCCAACAAAATAGGATGGTTGAGAGGAGAAACTAAACTATGTTAAATATGACTAGAAGTCTATTGAAGCAATGAATCTACCTCAAAACCTATAGGCAGAGGCAGTAAGACATTCAGTGTATTTGCTGAATAGAATACGAACAAAACCATTTAAAGGGAAGACCCCTTATGAAGGCTTAAAGGGGAGAAAACCAAGTGTAAAACACCTTAGGGTTTTTTGCTGCACAGCTCATGTCAAAGTGGTGTAACCAAATCTCTCAAATCTTGAAGATAGAAGTGTTCCGATGGTATACCTGGGTCTAGAAGATGGGACAAAGGGTGAAAGATTCTATAATCCAAGTAAAAACAAGTTGGTGATAGCCAGAGATGCTGAATTTGAAGAATCTTAATAATGGGATTGGTCTAAATATGAACTAGAAGGTAAAGATGACAATCCTTGTTGGTCAATATTTAATTTTGGAGGTGAAGGGATCTATACTCCTAGTCAACACCTAGTACAAGACCCTGCTATTCAAGTGGACATTGAGGGGCAACCTGGGCAACTCAATGAGAGTTTGACCTTTCAGGAACCAGGACCTCTCAATGATATCAATCGAGGGACAGAGACAAATGACAACTCACAACAGCAAACTAGTGTGAGGAAGTCAGGAAGACAAGTGGTAAAACCAGCTAGGTTCAATGACTTCGTGCTACTTGAGTCATTTGAACAAACTTCTAGCATACAAGAAGATTCTAATGAGGAGCTCTTGATGGTAAATGAAGCATCATTTCTTAAATGTAATGAAGATGTGATAATTAGAAAATAGAGTGGCTATGGATGAAGATATAAATGCCATTGAGAGAAATAATACGTGGACCCTGGTAGATTTACCACCTAGTGTAACACCTATTGGGTTAAAATGGTTATACAAAGTGAAGAAAGATGCAGTTGGAACTAGACACAACGCCAAGCTGGTTGTAAAAGGTTATGTTCAATAGCATGGCCTTGATTTTGAGGAAGTGTTTGCCCCTATGGCAAGAATGGAAGCTACAACTGCAGCCTGTCAGGATATTTGGATACAAGGTCTCATAAATGAAATAATGGGTCAAGTGTCAGCTTTGGCTTTAATGAAGGACTCTATGTTTCATGGCAGGTCAAAGCATATTGAGCTTAAGTACTATTTCATTAGAGATTGCATTGAAAAAAAAAAGATTCAAGTGGAATTTGTTTGTGGAAACCTTCAAAAGGGTGATATTTTTACAAAACTATTATCAAGGATGAAATTTGAAGAAATAAGAAGCTTGATAGGAGTGGAAGATTTGATTGAGAGGTTTTGGAATTAAGGTGGGAGATTGTTTCCTTAATTCAAAAATATAAAAGTCATATGTGTCAACATTGTAGGGATCATAGTTGTACATGTTAAAGTTGTAAGGTGATTAGTGTAATTCGGTAGTTGAATTGTAACAAACATTTGAATTGTGTAGTTGTTTTGATATACATGTAAGGTTGGTGAGTTTAGTAATGATCACCACACACATTCATATCAATAAACGATTTCTTGGTGTGTTTTTATTTGTTTCCAATCTTGATTCATATTGCTCACTATTAATATTTACACTTTAAAAATCAATTATTTTGGTAGACAAGTAAAACTGTTTGACAGATAAGTAGTATAGTAAACTTATTTACAAGTTTGATAAATAATTCATTCACTTGCTATGATAATAATGCATAGGTTTTTCATGAAAGTGGATACGGTGATTTCCAAGCAAAGACTTGTGTTGACCAGTTTGTCGTCATTGATGTTTCAAAAGTTGACTTGCAACTTTGTGGCTGCTGCTCAGAAAGTTTGATTAGTAAATTCTAGAATTTTGGAGATGACAAAAGAAGGTTTAGGGAAATTAGAACTAATGTTGGAGGTGATCTCAAACCATTTTCTTAAAAAGAAACATGCGTATCCATTTTAGTCACAATCCATTCTTACTCAAACTAAAATGGACTTTTTTTTGGACGATCCATTTTGACATGTCATTCTTAATTATTATTTTACGACCAATCCAATTTCAAATAAATACATATGTCCCTAGTTTATGTACTTAATGTAAAAGTCTGTCATGGCTTACATATGTGTAATGAAACATCGTAATAGTATATGATTTGTGTTCTGATATTTACTTATATTTGATTCATATATATAAGCTTATTATATAGGTTTGAAGTTATTATATGATGATTCATGCTAATGGACCATACTTATGGACCATCGCATGAATACATCATGCTAATAAACCAGTCGTGCCAGACGACTGGGTCAGTCGTACGAGTGAGATATGAGATTCACTCAGTCGCACGACTGAACTTCAATCGTGTGTATGAATCAGTCGCATGGGTCAGTCGCACGACTGAACCATACTAATGGTTCAGTCGCACGAATAAAGACTACAAACCTATAAATACCACTTAATTCGTGAAAAATAGAGACTTTTAACACATACTCATAACCTAGCCGTCCAGAGCGTCCAGAAACCCTATTCCAAGTTTGTAGTTCGCATCTGATCATCTTCTACTCGTTCTTAACGTTTCTTTAATCGGTAGATTGATCGGGATTTTGTTCTCACTGATTGGATCGCCAATCAAATAGGATTCCGCACTATTTGATCTGGTTTCACACATAATCAGTTAGTACTCTATACGCACACGATCCTAACAAGTGGTATTAGAGCTTTGTCTCTTGATTTTGCGTTTGAATTGATTAGTTTCGGTGTAAAAATCACCTTTTTCGTTCAAAAGAGTCATTCTTTTGGGTCAAAAAGTGTTTTCGACGTCTCCAGGTCTCAAAGTTTATGTTTTTCGGCATACGGTAGATTAGGGTTCTTGAAAAATTGTGTTTTCGTGTCAAAGTGTCAAAAAACCTTCGATTTTGCAAAAACAACAGCCTTCAGTCGCACGATTGGCTCAATCGCACTACTGAACTCAATCGCACTCCCATTCGCGCCATTGAATTCAGTCGCTCACTCATTTGTACGACTGAACAGGCCCATTCGCTTGTCTCCAATCGCACACTCTAGACGTACGACTGAATCCAATCGCACGATTGAATTCATTCGCACACTTCAGTCGCATACCTCATTCGCACGAGTGATCCATACGTATAGTCCATTCGCACGAATGAGTCATTCTAGTTTTAAATTTCAAAGTTTAAAGAGATGGAAGATCAGTTCTCCGCTTTTACTGTCAGAAGGGACTCTCGCATCGAGGATCTTCTGCTTTTGGAAAATGAAATTGGAAATCACAATAAACCACCTAAAATTATAATGTTAGATGATTACCCATAATGGAAACAGAGGTTCAAGATCTATCTAAATGGAGTTGATCCTAATCTTTGGGAATCCATTGAGACATGTTATAGTATGCCAGTCGGTGCTGATGGTGTTAAGCTTACTTTGGGTGGTATGACTTACAGCCAGAAAGCTAAGTAGAATGCTGAAAAGAAGGTGTATGCCCTATTAACTCAGTCGATACCGAAAGATATTTTTCATTAGTTTTCTGAGAACAAATAGGCGAAAAAGCTATGGGAGGCTTTGGAGAAAAGATATGATGGGAATGCAACGTTGAAGGCATTGAAGGAAAAGGCTCTCAAGAAGGAGTTTGATAACTTCTCCTCAATTGGGAAAGAAAGCTTGGATGATATTATCGATAGATTCTACCATTTGATGAATGAGCTGCACACTCATGGGTAACTACGTCTATGGAATATAAAGTGTCAAGCTTTGCTGATGGTTTACTGGAGAAATGGGACTCGTTTGTGTCTAATTTGAGACAGAACAATATACTTGCAAAGTTAGACATAAATGACTTCATCCTAAAATTAAGGAGGAGGTACTGAGGATGAAGTACAGGTCACAGAAAGGATCCTACGACTAGAATCCTTCATTTTATAACTCATCTTCCAGTCCAACCAGTTCAGGAGCACCACTTCAAACTCCTTTGTGTCTAGTTCAGCAGCTCCTTCCCAAACCACTGCTTTAGGACCAGAAACGTCAGGGTCATCTAGCACCCAATATATAGTGCCTGAAGCCAATGCTACTAAGTTGAAGACCGAGAATCTCGGAATTATTACTGTGGAAGTTGCAAAGGAGCACATGGATCTTCTAACAGCTGTTGTCCATTCCTATGATGGTCTAGTTGCAGGGAAGATTGGAAATTGCCATCTTGCAGATGAAGATTACGAGCATGTGGATGAAAATGAACTAGAGAGAATGGATATTTTATGGGCCTTGGCGAGTGCTGTCCGAAGGGCGAAAAAGTTTGTGAAAAAGACTGGACAGAATTTGATAGCCACAAAAGACACAACCTTTGGTTTCAACAAAACCAAAGTTACCTGCTTTAATTATGGTGAAAAGGGGCATTTCAAACATGAATGTGTAAAGCCCAAGAAAACAGGTAACGAAAATCCATTCTCAACCTTCAACCGTCAAGACAAAGACAAGAGTGGA
>BJCM01065347.1:0-19874 GCA_018326385.1 Flaveria bidentis | reverse complement strand
TTATTGGTGTTTGTTTAGCTTGTTATTGGGTATGAACCGACTTGGATGATAACGTACTAACCACATCAATCTTGTATGTGTCTTGGGCATACAAGATCCAACAACCTGGACTATAGTTGATGCATGAACCTTATAAGAAAAATCTTTATGATCATGTAAATCTATTTGTTGCATGCTACATAATGCTACTTGTTTAGGAGGGCCTTTTAATATGCAACATGATGCCTTTAGCTATATTTTCTTTTTTGATTTGAAAATATGGTTGCTTCCTCTCCCCTAAAACTTATTCTTAACCCTTAACCTCACGGCGATGAAATCTTTTAAACTTAGTCTTGATGACATGTGGGATCGTACGCATTATATCAAAAGGTTCAAATATTTAGACTTTATGTCTAATCTATGAAACTCTCATCAAGGTTTTAATTTCATGTGCCTAAAGGAATATTGTGTGACTCATAGACACCTGTATTCTGAATTTCCTGGCAAGAAATCCTCGGGCTAAGGTAAGCATTTCGCATAAATCCCAATCAATCGTGGGACTAGCTATGCTTACCTGGGGACTTTTGGTATGACTGACAAACAATGGTCAATATACACAAGTTTTTACGGCAATTGAAGTTAAGACACCTTGACATGTCAACGTTTCCAAGTGGTAATGTGTTACCAAATGGAATCATTCTGTGTGTGTTTTATAAGTCTTGGATAATCCTTGCTTAATTTACTATCTTTACCTCAAAATTCCTATGACTAATTTACTTTGTATCCAACATGTCTCGTCATCATGGAAAGCGTGGTAGCTTCGACTGGAAATTGGCCGCCATGATTGCCCATCAAATGGTTGTCAACCTTTTGACCATGGATGTCATCCTTCTAAGTATTGTTGCCGAACTGAATAGCACTTTGATGGCCAGCGCTAGCAGCAAAAATAATGGCAATGGCCAAGGAGAGAATAGTGCAAATCAAGGAAGAAAAAATCAAAACTTTATGTTTAAGCACTTCAACTTGTGCAAACCCACCAACTTTAGAGGGAAGGAAGGAGCCATTAGACTTCTCAAGTGGTTTGAAAGCATGGAGAACACCTTTATCAATTATGAGTGTCCCGAGGCACTCAAAGTCCGTTATGCCACTAGTGTGCTTCAACAAAGGGCACTTACGTGGTGGAACAGCGAGAAGAGGAACCGAGGTGCTGATGTTGTGTTGGCATTGTCTTGGGAGGAGTTTAAGAACATTACAATTCAAAAGTTTTGCCCACTAAGTGAATTGCAAAATCTTGAGGAAGAGTTTGGAATCTCAAAAAAGATGGTGGAGATCATTTGGCCTACTCAAATAGGCATCATGAGTTGAGCATTCTGTTGCCCCATATGGTCGACGTTGTTCCCTGTAACATTGAGAAGTTCATTAAGAGGGTGTCACCCTAATTTCAAGATGTTGTGGTGGGTAGTAGACCCATAACTTTGGTGGATGCAATTACCATTACCGCTCAACTCACTGATAACCATATTAGAGTGGGCACCTTGTCTGTTAAAGGTGCTAAAAAGACTGCAAAGGTGGTTCCCGAGGCAATCAAGGAGGGCAAGAATGAATCATCTTACAACAACAAGAAGCACAAGTTCACACCAGCCCGAAACTATGTCGTGGCAACACCCAAAGTCCCTCAAAGGCAACTCGTTCCTATTACACAAGCTCCTGCTGCTAGGGCCTATGCTGGTCTTCAACCATTATGAAACATCAAGTATCACTATGTGGGAAGTAACCCATCTCGCATTTGTTCACTATGCGGTAAATATGGGCATTTGGTTGCTACTTGTTACCGTGCACCAAACAACGTTGCGTTAGTTACTAACCATGTTTTCTATAACTGCGGGGAACCCAGTCATTTTCGCCCACAATGCCCTCATGTTGCGGGTAATGTTCCACAAGCTCAAGGACGTGCTTTTAACATCAACGTGAATCAAGCACAAGCAAATAACAACGTGGTGAATGGTATGTCAAATCCAACCTTAATCTTTATGATCTAAGTTTCTTTGTTGCTTTACCTGTATCTTTAAAAGTCTTTAAAACTGAACATGTATGTTTCTTGTTAATAATTCCTATGCTTATGTTTTGTTTGATTTAGGAGCCGATAAGAGTTTTTTCTGATTAGAATTTGAGCCTATACTTGCTAAGTCGCCTACGAAATTAGAAAATCTTCTCACCGTTGAAGTCGCCGATGGAGAAACCATCACCGCTGATGTCATTATTCATGATTGTATCTTGAGCCTAAACGAACACAATTTTCTTATGAAACTTACTCCAATGAAACTTGGAAGTTTTGACGTCATCATTGGCATGGATTGGTTAGCCAAACATCATGCGGAAATCATTTGTTTCGAGAAGTGAATTTGAATTCCTTTACCTTCGGGGGATACATTGAAAGTGTTTGGTGAAAAATCCTCCAAAGGACTCAACCTTATGTAATGCACTCACGCCCGAAAATGTCTAAGTAAGAATTACATGGCTTTCTTGGCCTATGTGGTTAGCACAAAAGTCAAAGGGAATGATCTTAAGGAAGTTCTGATTGTACGAGACTTTCCGGAAGTGTTTCCCGATAACCTTAGTGGTCTACCTCCCATACGTGAAGTCGATTTTAAGATCGACTTGATTCCGGGAGCGAACCATGTGGCTAAGTCCCCTTATCGACTTGCACTATCAGAAATGCAAGAGCTAGCCAATCAACTTCAAGAACTGTCTGACAAGGCCTTTATCCGTCCTAGCTCTTTGCCATGGGGTGCACCGGTGTAGTTTGTGAAGAAGAAAGATGGATCGTTTCTTATGTGCATCGATTAGCATGAAGTCAACAAACTTACCATCAAGAAGCGCTACCCTCTTCCTTGGATTGTTGATCTTTTTGACCAACTTCAAGAAGCTGCTATATTCTCAAAGATCGGTTTACGTTCTAGCTATCATGAACTATGAGTTCATGATGATGATATCTTAAAAATTATGTTTCGTATTCGATATAGACACTATGAGTTCATGGTTATGCCCTTTGGGTTAACAAAATGCTCCTGCTGTCTTTATGGATCTCATGAATCAAGTATGCAAACCGTATCTGGACAAGTTTGTAATTGTCTTTATAAACAAAATACTCATCTATTCAATGTACAAAACTGATCATGAGCTTCACTTGCGACAAGTTCTTGAGCTGTTGAAGAAAGAAAAATTGTGCGCAAAGTTTTCAAAGTGCGAATTTTGGCTTGAGGAGGTCCAATTTCTAAAACACATGGTGAATAGACAAGGAATTCATGTTGACCCTGCAAAGGTGGAAGCTGTAAAAAATTGGTGTGTTCCTACAACCCCAACCGAAGTTCATTCTTTCCCTGGTCTTGCTGACTATTACCGACTTTTCATTGCCAACTTCTTTAGAATTGTGAAGCCGCTTACATCCTTGAATAAAAATAATAAACCATTTAAGTGGGTGTCTGAACAAGAAGAAGCCTTTGAATAATTAAAGCACAAACTGTGTAACGCTTCTATCTTGACCCTTCCCGATGAAATGATGATTTTACCATATATTGTAATGCATCTAGACAAGGCATTAGTTGCGTTCTCTTGCAATGAGAAAATTTCATAGCACATTCATCAAGACAACTGAAGGTCCATGAGGTGAATTACATGACCCATGATTTTGAACTTGGTGCGGTAGTTTTTGCCTTAAAGATTTGGAGGCATTACCTTTATGGAACACAATGTATAGTCTACACTGATCACAAAAGCCTTCAACACATTTTCAATCAAAAGGATCTCAACATGAGATAACATCACTGGGTTGAGTTGATTAGTGATTACGACTATGACATTCATTACCACCCTCGGAAGGCAAATCTCGTAGCCGATGCACTAAGTCGTAAGATTCATAACAAGATGGTCTCGTTTCAAGAAATTCATGTTCGACAAAAATGATTTGATACCTTAGGGTAATTTGATACTAAGATTTTTCCAGATGTTAACGACACTACAATACTGCTGCAAAATATGAGGATTAAGAATGACATCGAGAATTGTATCTTGGAGGCTCAACAAGCGGTTCAAAAGGAAGGAAAAATAGGAGAGGAATTAGAGTATAATCTGCAGGCTCAACTGGAAACGAAACCCAATGGATTGCTATAATTTTTTAATCAAATTTGGGTTCCAAATCGTGATATTCTTCGTACCTTCATCATGAATGAAGCTCATCAAACTCGTTACTCTATTCATCCTGGTTCTGATAAAATGTACATGGATCTATGTGGACAATACTGGTGGCCTGGAATAAAGAAAGATATCACAACTTACGTAACCAAGTGTCTTGTGTGTACAATGGTTAAAGCCGAACATCAACATCCTAGTGGATTGGTTGAACAACCGGAAATTCCCATTTGGAAATGGGAACACATATCCATGGACTTCATAACCAAACTATGTCGTACCTCTCATGGTAATGATAGCATATGGGTGATCATTGACCATTTGACTAAATTAGCATAGTTCATACCCATACATGACACTTACAAAACATCAAAGTTGGCTCATATATACATTGAAGAGATTTTGAGTGTCACAGTGTACCTTTGCATATCATATCCGATTGAGACGCTCGTTTCACATCGCACTTTTCGTCGTCAATGCAAGAACTCTTGGGTACTCAATTGGATTTAAGTGCAACTTACCATCCACAAACAGACAGTCAAACTGATCGAACCATTCAAACCTTGGAGGATTTGCTACGTCTTTGTGTCCTTGACTTTGGTGGTGACTGGGATACGCATTTACCTCTCAAGAAATTTTTCTTATAATAATAGTTACCACTCGAGTATCAAGATGGCACCTTTCGAAGCACTTTATGGTCGTAAATTTCGTTCCCAGATCTGCTGGACAGACATTGGTGAAAATTTCATCACTAGTCCTGAGCTCGTACAAGAAACGACCGATAAAGTCTCCACGATCCATAAAAACCTTGAAGTGGCTAGAAGTCGACAAAAGAGTTATGCTGATAAAAGACGCAAGCCGTTAGAATTTCAAGTTGGGGATATGGTTCTTCATAAAGTCTCACCATGGAAGGGAGTCATTCGCTTTGGGAAGGGTAAATTAGCTCCATGGTTTGTAAGACCTTTCAAGATTCTGAAAAGAGTCGGGAAAGTAGCTTACAAACTTGAACTACCTTATGCTATTAGCAGGGTTCATCCTATTTTCCATTTATCAAATTTGAGGAAATGTTTGGTTGACGAATGTCTGCATGTCCCGTTGGATGATATTCAGATCGACGAGTCCTTACATTTTGTTGAGAAAGCTGTTGAGGTCATGGATCGCATCATGAAGAAGACTAGAACCACTACCACCCTAATCGTCAAGGCTAATTGGGAGAATAAGCATGGACCTGTGTTTGCATGGGAACATGAAGACCATATGAAGAAGAAATACCCACACTTTTTCGTTTTGTTTCATTCTTAATTTTGGATGAAATTCATAAAAGTTGGAGAGACCGTAACGTTTCGTGTTTTCGTTAGTTGAAAGTTAACTTTGTTACGTTCACGTAAGGACCTTTTTGTCATTAATGAAATTATAGGAATTATTCAAGCTTGATTCTTTATTATCTTTTTTTAAATAAATATCTTAATAATGATAAAGATGATAATAATAATGCTAATAATTGCAACTTTCGTAATTAGTTTAGAAGTTTAACTTAACTTAACTTATAATAATAAAAATAATAATGATAAAAAAAATACAATAATGATAATAATTTATAAAAGTTAAATAATTAATAAGTTATAAATGTTTAAAACTTAAAGTTTATTTCAGTATAAGGGGCCTTAATGACAATTTAAAAACTTAATATGGAAGTTTATACATAAAATAATAAAATTAAGAAACTACAGGGACTAAAAGTGTAATTTTAAAAACCCAAACGAAAACCCCCGTCTCTCTCCTTTTAAATCCGGTGACTCGGTCCGGTCACCTCTGGCTGAGCTCCGGCGAGCTCTAAACGAGTAAACCACTTCGATTCATAACTCCAAATCCCTTCAACCGGTTCGCGAACACAATCAAACTCGGTTATGTACTTTAATTGGGTTGCAACAATGGTTATGAACCTAAACAATTCGTGTAACCGATGCCAATAATCATTGAGCCATTCGATCATTAAAACTCAATAATAATCAAATTAAATGGATCATAATCAAGCGTTTAACTAATCCTAAGCTACTATCAAACTCAATTCCACCCGAAACACACTAGAACCCCTCGAATAAATCACAAACTCCGTCGCGTCTGCAACCGTATAGTTCACCGTCACCCGATCAATTTCATCTGAAATTGATAAAGGGCTTTCGAACATTGAGACCATTGGAAGCCTCATATACAACGAATTTGATAATTAACAATTATTTTAAACATCACCAAATTATTTTCTACAATTTTTCAAAATTAAATATTTATATATTCTTTTAATAAAATAATATAACAAATGTAATTTTTAGTTTATTTCTTATAAAATGGACTTTAAATAATAGTTTATATTATTAAATTATTATTGATCAATACATAACCTTTAAATATTATTTAAGTCATGAATATTTCAAATAATTATAAAAATTTATTTATACTTTATATTTAAATTTTACCAATTAATATAAATGATTTACTTTCATTTGTTTATATTAAAATACTTAAATAGTATACTTCCTTTTCATTGAATCCAAAATATAAGTGATTCTATTTGTTAATTTATTTATTTATCAAAGCCCCGAACTCCACTTAAAACCCTAGTTCTCGTATGAATCGTTAATATTCTTTAAACTTAAACTTGGAACTTATACGTTTATGTATTCTGTAAAAGGAATCGTTGGAGCAAAACTTAATTTCTTATTATTAATCATAAGATCATCTTCAATATCATGTGAGTTTTCGTGCCCCTTTTACCTTATTTCACACATTTTGGAGTGAAACATGTTAACCTATAAACTTGCGCTTGTAAACGTTTTGATACTTGTAAATGCACTAACAATTCATCTTTAATCTTGTCATGGTTATCTGTAATATTATGAGACTTATATGATAGAAATTTTATGTTGACAATCATTAACTATTGCTAGCCTACAAACATCATAGATCTATGGGTCTGACAAGCCTATTTGGTGCTAAAGCCGAGGTTATTGCTAGCTCCTGATGACACATGACTTGTTCATCATGGAAACCAAATACACTTAGCTAATCGTTATAACTTATAATGGATATCTTTGTCAAGGTTTGATTGTAGCATCACGTTATGTATAAACTTGCATTATTTGTAACCGATGACATGAATTGCTACCTTAAAACTTATATATATATATATATATATGTGTGTGTGTGTGTGTGTGTGTGTGTGTGTGTATTTGTGTGTGTGTGTATGTTTAACTCATGGAAACTCAACAACTTTCAAAGTTGCCTTTATTTTTAACATGTTTCAGAAAATACTCAAGGTTGATGAATAATGTTGAAGTATGTTACATCTAGGATTTGGACCTAGGAAATAAAAGACATGCCTTTGAATTCTTGAAATCTTGAACTTATGTTATGTTTTATTTTTGTTGAGATTATTTGGTTGTATTTTTCATTAAAAATTTATGGTTAATTATATTTACTTTTAATGGTAGTGTATGTGGCTGTGAACAATCTTAACCCTCACATCTCAATATTTTTCCCGTTAAGGTTGGGGTGTGTTACTAGACCTATCGTTCCAAGATCTAACAATACTCCCCCAGACTTAGCAACTTTTAGATCAACTATTCAGGCTTGAAAGCTCTTTGAATCTTGCAATTATCTTGTTGTAGAAATAAGATATTGTAGTCTTCTAATCATCATACTTGTATTTATCTCCATCTTGCAGATCATCTTTAATGTTTCAAAACATCTTTCTCAGAAGTAAGTGTTTCCACAACACTCTGATTATTAACTATCTCCAGCTCATCTTGTTCTAAGATTTTGAGTTCAGATACTTCTTTGATGTTAGTTCCAATTAACTGTCCAACCTCATATCTCCTTCTTTTGTATGCATTTGCATGAAATTTTTCAATCACTTGAATTTAGTGTACATATAGGCATAGCCTTGTGCTTTGTCATCAGCTAGCTTGCGGAAAAATTTGTCATGCAGATATGAAGTGTAGCTTGGGTGGAGTAGCTTGATTTCCACTGGATCAAAGATCCTTATCTGTTCAGCTTTCTTTTACTATTCATTCCTCATCAACACTAACTCTTTAGTTTTCTCAACATATCCCCATTTTGTTATGGGATATTTATATTGATTTCCATCAATCTCTTTATAGATGTTGTATTTTTGTTGTTGTATCCAACCCTCTTTAAAAATTCATCATCTACTAATGTAGAGGAGTTGGATTTTGATCTAATCTGCATTTGCTTTCTTCTTTTGTGTTCAACATCCTCTTTTTTAGCTTCTTTGATCACATCATCTCTGAATTTTGTCTTTAACTTACCCACTAAGACTGAGAAGTCTCTTCCTCTTGGGTGGATTCGATAACTAGAGATGATTAAGCTTCAAAGATCTTTGATGTCACATTCAAGAAGACTCAGTATTGTTTCTACATCATGGAAGTATTGGATTCTTCCAAATGTTCTTTTAATAACTGCACAATCCTAGTCAAGATCATATTTCCAGACCATAATCATGCTTTCTTCCACATAACTGGGAGTTGCGAGATGATCAAAAGGCTTTGTCAATGTTGACTTTTGTTCAGTAATTTCCCTCACTATAGTCCTAAGGCCATACTTTGCCAAGAATAACTTCTTGGGGCTCTCTGATAAGCTTTTCTTTCCCTTTGTCTTGGTACAGTCACAGACTCAACAGGGAGTTTGTTTTAATGCTCATAAGCAGGATTTGGAGCTTCAGTCCTGAATCTCACACCAGTTTCTGGCTCCACTTTCATCACATGCTCCATTATTTTTCTCAACTCAGCCACTAATCTTCTTTTTAGTTCATGCACTTTGTAATTAGGACATTGTAACCAGCAAGTCATATTATTCTGTATCACAGTGACCCAACTCCTTTTTTGTTTTTTGAATTGACTGAAAGGTTGTGAATGTCTCATAACTATAGTTGGGGATCATAAATCTTGCAAGCTCAAATTCTTTTAGCGTATACTTCATCTCATTCATGCTCATCCTTTCTACCATGTCATATGGAAAGCTATGATTGATTAGAGTCATAAACATTGTTGATTCTGGCCTTTCTTCTAATATGTCTTTGGAAGTCAGCTAATAATCAGCTTTTGAATCTCTTTGTTCTTTGGGAGATTTATTCTTTGTAAGCTCATTCCACTCAGCATCACTCTTAGTTTCAGCATGAGACAAAGGCTTCAAAGTGGAAACATCCATTGAAGGAATGTGCTTTGGAGAAATATGTTTTGACCTTTTTGGAGAATCTTTAACTTCAATCATTTTCTTCTTAAATGTACCCAAGTACTTCTGTTTCCTTGAATATTGTATGATTGAGTTTGAAGCTTCAATAGAGTCTTTTGTTGGTTTTGTTGCAGGAGTACTTGATTCAAAAGCACATATTCTTATCTTTAGCTCCTCAAATTCTTGATCTTTCCTCTTCAACATCTCAGACACATTGTACAAATTGTTCTTGGCTTTCTTCAATTCTTCTTGAATTTTCTTCTTTTCATCTATTCAAGCTTTAGTGAAGCCTTGAGTTCTCTCACCAATTGATGTAAAGCATCAATCACTTCATTGTTGGTTTGAGCAACTTCTCTTAATCTTTTCAGTCTTACTTCTTGTTCATTCATCAACCCTTCCTTTTCTTTTATCATTCCTTTCAATTCTTTTATTCTTTCCAAACTTTTCTTTGACTTCATAATCAATTTGTTATACTCAGCCACCAGATAACTTTTGCTCACTAGGATATCATCATCACTGAGATCATCTTCATGATAATCAATAACATCAACATAGTTAGCTTCCTCTTTACCTTCTGGATATTGATCACAAATCTCATACTCATTGCCTTCAGCAAGAGCTATACTTGTAGAACTTGAACTAGACTCAGTTGCTTGATTTGCTAGTTCTTGATCTGGTTGATATTGGTGTTGAAGATCAGTGATTGGTGATACTGGCTTAATATTATTCGAGAGAGCAGGGGTTTGAGATCTGGTTATTTAGAGTGGAACAATATTGGCTTAAGATGCTAACTCAGTCTCACTAGTATGAACTGAGTTTTGAGACTGGTAGCAGAAAGAGGTTTTGTATGGACACTCTCAGGTAATTGGTTTTGAGGAATTGGTAATTATTGATGAATTGTGATTGTGGATGAATTGGTGATTGTGGATGAATTGGAAATATTAGCAAGGTGTTTTCACTGGCTAGTGATTGATTTTGTGGTATTGGAGGTTTTTGATAAAATGGTGAGATGGGCTGGGTGTTTTGATTAGCAGGGGATTGGATTTTTGGAGATTGATGATGGTGGTGTATGGTTGATTGGGGTGGAGAGTCAGAGATTTGCTCAGTATCAGCAGGTGAACTATCTTGCTGGTCTTCCCACACTAGCTCTGGTGGAATGTTGGCATTAGGATTAGTCACACGTGCAAACATGGGCATGTCTTTAACTTGATATTTTCCACTAATCTTGTTCAGGAAAAATCTTCCAAAATGAGCTTGAACAAACACATCACCATCTTTGTCAATTCCAAACAGCTCAACATTGATGATCAGTTGTAGGAACATCAGAAACATGTACATCTTATCAGCTTTTTGTACTCTGATTTGGTCACACAAACAACCAAAGATGTATTTCGAGTAGTTGTAAGTCCTCCCCTCAAATATTCCAATGATTACAGATGAAATGTGCCTTAAAAATCTATCCAGTATGGCATTCTTGTTGGAGATGCACTTGAGATATGTGTGACATAGAAATTAATAGGGCTTGCATAATCTTCCTTTATTGATCTCACCCTTGTCAAAATCACCATCATAACCCATTAGATAGAATATCTTCTCCATGTACTCATTCTCAAACACATCAGGGTGATCCACTTCTTGTTCTCCCAGCTCAAGTACTCTCCTGATAATTTGTTCATCAACTCTCACTCGTTAAATTTTAATCTCAGCTAGTATCACCTCAAATTTTCCTTCTTCTTCTACTCATGCCGAATTCCAAAAATCAATGATGTGTGCTTGATGAATCACAGGATTCGCTCATAGAGCATAAAACAGCCTTGATCGTCATATATATTAGATGATATCTCAACATACTTCTAATACACATTATGCTCTTTACCAAATCAATTAGCCATGTGTTCATAAGTGTTAAGAAGATTAAGTTAGAACAAGTTATCAAGCATAAGAATCCGAAGAGCTTGGATGACAACTATGAATCAAATGGTAATATATTGTTGTTTATGATATGTTTACCTTGATATTATTGAAATTGTAATGAATAGAGATCAAGAATCATGTAACATTTATTGGTTATTGGTAATTTTTGAATGTTTGCGGACAGGGGTTTATCTGAACATGTTTCTAGGTTGAAAAAGATGTTCTAAAAAGTGAATAGAAATGACAAATCAAAAACATCATTTATACTCCCTTGTTGGACTTATTAATTTTATTTATTAAATGAGGTCGGACCCCTAATCCTTATTACCAATTTTATTGATTACGTAGATTTTAGTTCTTTTATTAATCATGTACGGATGACTAGAATTAAGAACTTATTTTTGATGAAGTATAATTTGATTTTCCATAGATTACCAGTCTATAGAACTGTATTACACTTTAAAACATCACCACATCTGTAGGTTACCAATCTATAGATGGTCATATTTCTTTTGTTTAAGTTTCCACTGTAGCATCTATTGATTAAGAGAATGCACTGTAGCTTCTGCTAAATAAGAGAATGCATTGTAGCTTCTCTTAAAGTCCAAATTTTGAATTGTAGCTTCTGCTAAAACTTATTTGTTTGTATGATTCTATCAAAATGTTAGAATCATTTGTTGCTTTTAGATATTGTTGACTTTATTTCATGGCAACTTGTGCAAGAAATGATTTCATGTTCATACATTAACTACTCCTCATAAATTCCCAATCCCTTATTGAACTTTTGTTTTGAAACTTTAGATTTTATGTTTTCATGTTCATACATTAACTACTCCTCCTAAATTTGTGATTAATGATAAGATGTTACATTCATCATAAATTTATGTAGAAGAATAGCATGAAAGGCACATGACTGTCCAAAAGTTCTAAAAAAATAAATTAGCTAAAAGTAACAAAATTGAATTAAGTTTTATGTACAAGCATATATAAACATATAATGGGATCATACTATGACTCTAAGCATCTACCTGCTTGATAAAATGAGACCTGATTCTAGTACTGATTGCAAGTATGTTTTTCCACTTATATACAAACAAGAGTATGGTGTCAACTAGGCATGTTATTTATCATGATTTGATGTTTATTAGAGCAAAACAGTTATGGGATCCACATTCAATTCACATTAGAGTTTGTCATCCATTTGTGAGTCAATTCTTCACTTTTTCACACTTAGAAGCTTTGTACTTTAAGTTATAAATTCTATTTTGAGACATATTGGAAATCTCATTAATGCTTTAACGCAAAAGCTATTAAGATAATATATAGTTGATCATAATGGATTCTTTTGAGAGCTTAAATATGATCATCAGTCACCAGGTCTTTACTTTCGTAAAACAAAGGTACCTTCAACCCAAGTCTTTATTTACACAAAACAGAAGGATGATGAGGATCATAATCTATTCACCAGTTGGTTATAGATGTATACCAAGGTGTTCATTAACCCAGGTCTTTGTTTACACAAAACAAACAGAATATATAGAAGTTATAAAGTGTTTTACATAGTGTGCTTGGGTGAGTGAGTTGATCATATCAGGATGAGACTTACTTGCTTGATCCACAAAATGGATTTCCCATAGACAGTCACCTTTTCATTATGTTTGGCATGCTCTTAGTGTAGTTTCCACTCAAGATGAACCTACTCACATATCAAAGTACTTCTGATCAGATTTTAATTTAATTTAAGAACTAAAAAAGCAAGCAAAGTCACAATTTACTATCATTTCCTATATATATGTCATGCTGAATCAAAAAACACAATAAATTAAGACAATATTTTTGTATGCTTTTATGAATGTGTTTTGTTTTTATTTATGACTATTTACAAGGACAGACACATGATTTTCTTTGTTAATAGTAATTAATCATGCCCAAAGATTCAACAAGAAAATTAAATCTATCTGAATCAAAGGCTTTAGTGAATAAATCAGAAAGCTAATTTGTTGTATCCATCTTGACTAACTTGATTAAGCCTTTTAGAGCAATCCTTCATAAATGGTATCTGTAAAGCACACTTTGATAGACTGTGGGTAATCATGATCTTCAAAACCAGGAGGTTGAGCTACATAGACCTCTTCATCAATTTGCCCACATAGGAAAGCACACTTTACATCTATTTGATAGACTGTGAAATTTTTATTTGAAGCATAGGCTAGGAATACTCTTATGGCTTCAATCCTTGCAACAGGTGCAAAAAATTCATCATAATCTATTCCTTCTTGTTGAGTATACACTTGTGCAATAATCCTTGCTTTGTTTTTTATAATTATACCTCTATCATCTAGTTTGTTTTTAAAGAGAAAAATTGTCCTAATTGGATGTTGACCTTCAGGTAGATCAACTAGATTTCAAACATTCTGCTTTCTGAATTGTTGAAACTCATCCTGCATAGCTTCAATCCAGCTATTATCGTTTATTGCACCTATAATATTTGGAGGAACCACTTGTGAAAGAAAACAAGTGAAAATACAAATGTTTTCAGCTCCCCTTGGCTTCTTGTAGTTCTTTCATCAAGATCACGAATAATATTGTCCATTGGACGAGTCTTATGAATTCGTGTTATTGAATAGACTCAACTAGAATAGATGATCCCAAGTTAGTCATATTTATTGATGAAGATAAGCCCAGATGAGATGAGGATTTTATGAAATAATCAAATTATTCATCATGTTGACCATCTAAAGCTGAATGATATCCCTCCTCATTTTGTACATCAGCTGCATAGAGAATGCCATCCACGGGAACATCTACATCTGTGTTTTGAACTTTTGCAGGAGTTATAGGAACATCTACGGATGGTGTTTGTTAACCTGCTGATGCAATATCCACATCTCTAATGTGTGGAATATATACCGATGTGGATGGAATATCTGCTGATGCAATATCCATATCTCCGGATGTGCAACTATTTGGTTGGTCTTGTGTTGCATTATTTGCATGATTTGTAGTTCCTTGTTCAATAACACTTGAAGTTTGAGTTTTTGGAGGATCAACAGATAATGACACTTCATTCATGTTTGGAGGCACAAACGGATAGCATGTATCCACAGAACATGTTGTGTTCACTGGTTCAGCTAAAAGGTGATTGGTAGTTGTGAACCTGCTAGAATTGTCCTTGCTGCTTCAATGAGAGTTTTGTTTCTTCTTTCAGCAACTCCATTTTGTTGTGGAGTTTTTGGTGCACTGAATTGCCTAGCAATGCCTTTAATCATGCAAAAAGAATTTAAGACAATATTAACAAATTCAATCCCATTGTCGGGATCAAGTTGAATTTTAAATCTTAGTGACAAACTCCATTAATGTTTCTGATGTTTCACTCTTTTGTTTTAAGAAAAATACCCACGTGAATCTAGTGAAAGCATCCACCACCACTAAACAATATTGCCTTTTTACCAATGCTCATCACATTGGTTGGACCAAAAAGATCCATATGAAGCAATTTGAGTGGTGTTGTGTTTGTATCGATAATTTTGGATTTATGTGACACCCTATGTTGTTTTATAACATGAAGGATAATGATTTGAACAAAAAAATTCTTTCTTTGGCAGTACAATGACTAAGTCATTTTTCAACAATTTATTCATATTCTTCATGTTGGAATGAACAAGCCTTCTATGGCACAACTGAGATTCATCTTCTTATGACTTAGATAGAAGGCATGTTTCATTGCTTATGAGTGCAGTATTGCTCATATCCAAAACATATGTGTTTTCTTTTCTTGATGCTTTAAGAAGGATCCAGTTTCTAGAATTGAAAATCATGGCTTAAGAATGTAACAGTTAGTGTTATCATATACTGTGGTGTAATTTTGATCACAAAATTAAGACACACTCAGTAAATTATATTGTACATTTTCACAGTAATTTACTTTCTCAAATTTAAGCATACCGTTAGTTACCATTCCTTCACCAACAATTTTACCTCCCTTCTTATCCCCACCAAATGCCACATAACATGCATTTTTATGTTTGAAGTCATGGAGAAGAGAACAGTTTCCTATCATATGCTTGGAACAACCACTGTCAACATACAAATTATTGTCAGTTCTCCATGTTTGTTCCTGCACACATCAAGAAATCAGCTAGGATTGGGAACCCAAACCTTAATGATCTAGGGTTTCCATCAGTGTCTAAAATCGTAATTCCCTCGTGAATGAGTGTTGATGTTTTAGTATTAATTTTAGACTCAATTGATTCATTATGTGTTGTTTATGATGAGGATCATTCTATTAAAGATGAGCTTGTGGAACTTTGTTCTTGTTTCTCAATTTGTTCTTCATTCATCTTTTCTTTGTTTGTTTCTTGCTTTGTTTTTAATGATGAACCTTTATTGTAGAGAGTTTCACATCTTTTGATTTTAAATGTGGTAAGTGAGTGCCCTTTTCAAAATTATCAAAGAAGGTATCATCAGTATTTGCTTTCTTATTTGTCAAATCCACCTTTTTGTGAGGTGTTTTGAGTTGCTAATATGGTTTTCTCCTTTGGTTTTGGCAACTTTTGTTTTTGCTACTACTTATTTGATTTTGAATCTTTTTTACTATCACTGGATGGAGAGTCTGATTCAACCTTCTCAGATTATTACTTCTTTGTGCTCTTTGTCTTGTTCTTTTTGTTAAAATAATATTCCTGAGTGGAAAGGTTATTTTTGTTACAAATTGCATAATGTTTGTTGAATTAGCAGTTAGAAGTCATGTGATCGTTTATATTGTAAATAAAGCAATAGCTGCTAAAGTAACAGTCTTCAGTGTTGTGTTTTTTCATGTCACGCCATTTGTAATACTTTTCCTCTAACTCATTTTTCATAATCAAGCATTTTCTTCTTCTTTTTTTGCCTTTGAGTCTTCAATTCTTTTTCAAACTTTGCACTAGATGAATCCTTCCCCTTTCCTGACATAATGTAACACCCTGAAAAGTCAAAACGAGTCATCGAGGATAATGGGCTTAATTAGTGGGTATTTAAAAAAAGAAGGAAATGGGTTATGGGCTAATTAGGCTTATGGGCAAGAGCCTAAGTGATTAAGGGTCCATAATCAGCCATTTTACCCAGCAAACTAGCCACCATCTCCCTCATTTGAAACCCTGGCTCCCAAATTCGTAGAGAGAGAAAGTGAAGAAAACTCAAGATTTAAAGCTTCAGAGGTTAAGAAATTGGTGTTGGAGCATCAAACCATAAGAAAGGAGAAACAAATCCAGTTAAAAATCGGCCTCTAAACCCTTCTATAGATCAAACCCGAATTCTAGGGTTTTGGGTTTTGAGAAGTTGCAAAGAATCGCATAAAGGTCACATTTTTATGTATGAAAACATATAAAAAGCTTAGATATGGCCTCATGGATGATTAAATAAGAGATTGGACATAAAAAGTTGCAATTTTAGGTTAAAAACGGGTTGGTTTGTAATTTTTATGCAATGTGCGAAACTGTCTATGCATCCAGCGAAATTGCATATTCAAACGGCGAAACTATGAAGATTCCCTGCGAAACTATAGTTTCACACGTAGTTTCGCAGACATGGAATTCCAACGAAAGTTGGGCGAAACTACCATGCGAAACTGGTAGGGAAATTGTCAGCGAAACTAACAACGAAACTAGCGGCAAAACTGCTTATCTGGTAGTGAAATTAGCAGCGAATTTAGGCAGAAATTAACCCTTTTAAGAGTTAACTTATCTAGAGGTTGTGTAGTGTGATCCTCGCCTAGAAATCTTAGTTTAGAGGTTACTCACGGTATCCAAGTGAGTTCTAGATCCCCTTATTTGTAAGTTTTTCCATGTTTTGGGGTTATTATGCATACTTAATACACGTATTTAAATGACCAAGATTTTATGAGGTTTTAACAGGAAGATCAATTTGTCTATAAGGAAGATCAATTAGCACGACCCCAGCCAGGGGCGTTGCCCCTTGGACCCCACTAGGGGCTGCTGCCCCTAGGACCCCGCTGTCAGGGGCTGCCGCCCCCGAACCCCCGTTGTCTCGTTAAGGGTCGGTTATGTTTTATGATGACTAGTACCTGGTAGGTTGTGTACCTAATAAGTTAAGTATTATATACTAAAGCGGAAGATGATATTAATGAAAAGTGAAACTTAATGAATGTTACCCCTCGGCCCTTTTGATGATGAAAAGTCTTGCAAGTACTATGATAGACTTCACTTAGGTGAGTCTAATGTATGATGATTGATCTGTATTCATGAGCGGGCTATGCGCCTTGCCGTGTGGATCAACTGTCGAGGGTTAGCTACCATGATGATGTGTACCGACAGGGATCAACATTTGTTGTCGATCAACATGGAGCTCTTGCTTTGTGCAATCTCATTTATGATGAAATGAAAGTTATGAAAGAACGAAAGATAATGAACATCCTTATTAAGACGCAAATGTTATGTATTATGTAAGTGTGGTCATTATATGAAGGATCAAGTTTATATTTTCTTATTTACCTAAACTAGAACTCACTCAGCAAAGCTAATTTTTATGCATAATAGTTGGCAGGTAAACGTTGATGCTGAAGATGGCACCAGGAGCTACTTGGAGAACTACGGATGGCATTCATATTTACGAAATCTTTTATTTTAATTTAAGAAAAAATACTATGTTTTATTTACAAATGAAGGACAACCGTACGAGTACAATATGATTTCCAAGTTTTAAGTGAATGTCTAATTATTTCCGCTACGTTGATTTGTTATTAAAATGATTTTATGCTATGATTAACCAACTGTGAGGCTTCCCGGGAACGAGGCCTTTCACATAATATCAAAGGGTTCTTGTTTATCAGCTAAATTCAGTTGCTTAGAATTCACAACTTTCTGTTTTGTTTTCTTGTTGTTTGTGTTGACACATTATGTTCCTAGTGTATGTTCTTAATGTAAAAGTCTTTTATTTCTTACACATATGTAATGTGAATTCTTTATGAAATATAATATGCTTCTTAATGTTTGTTTGTCTTTAAATATTTCATATTATTATTGTATTTGGTATAATTCATGTGTATGAATATCTTATATGGGTTTGAGGTTGTTATACATAGTTCTTAGTCAATAATGATTAAGTAATGTGTTCAACCTAGTCGGGTGATTATTCATGCTAATGGACCATGCTTATGGACCATACGCATGAATGAATCATGCTTATGGACTAGTCGCACGACTAAACCAGGAGACTGCATCAGTCGTATGACTGAGACATAAGATTGATTCAGTCACACGACTGAACCTTTAGTCGTGCGTATGAATCATCCGCATGAGTCAGTCGCACGACTAAACCATGCTAATGGTTCAAACGTACGAATGAAAACTACAAACCTATAAATACCACATAAATCCGTGACAAAATAGAGACTTCGAATATTTACAAACCCTAGCCGTCCAAAGCGTCCTAAACAGCCAATCCAACTTCAAAGTTCGTTCCTGATCGATTTCTAATCAATTTTTAATGCTTGTTTCATCGTTAGATTGATCAGGTTGTCGTTCTCACTGATTGGATCGCCAATCAAAAAGGATTCTGCACTATTTGATCTGGTCTCACGCAGAATCCATTAGTACTTCGTACGTAAATGGTCCAAGCAAGTGGTATCAGAGCATTGGCTCGTGATTTTGCATGGATTCAATTAGTTCGGTGTTAAAAATAACGTTTTCAATCAAAAGAGTCACCTTTTTGCTTAAAAAGGTGTTTTTGACGTTTGCATGTGTTAAAGTTTCGATTGTTCATCAAATGGCAGATTAGGGCTTCTAGAAAATTCGTATTTTGTGTCAAAGTGTTCAAAATATTCAATTTTTCTAACACAGCAGCCTTCAGTCGTACGATTGGACCATTCGTACGATTGAACACATTTGTATACACTCATTCGTACGACTGAACTCAGTCGTGTCTCTCATTCGCACGGCTAAGCAACTTCAGTCGGTTGATTACAATCTTCCTGCTCATTCGCACGATTGAATCCAATCGCACGATTGAATTCATTCGTATCCTTCATTCCCACGAGTGACTCATTCGCATAGCTCATTTGCACGAGTGAATCTAGACTGTTCTAAAGTTACCAAGTTTAAACCAATGGAAGACCAGTTTGTTGCATTCACTGTTGGAAAGGACTCGCGTGTCCACAAACTTCTACTTCAGGAAAATGAGATTGGTGTTGGGGTTTGTTAATGCATAGTTACATAGTTTAACCATTTAAACTTTCTGAAAAACGCAGCGGAAAGGTGGGTTATAATATAGTTTATAATCTGAAAATTTCAGGTTTTAGTTTGATGTTATAACATGTGAACAAACCCAAGAACATAAGGATCTTTTATATGTGAATAAAAGCTAGCTATGAGAACACAAACATCATATTATGGACAGCCATAAAGAGGCTGTCACAAACTACCTTTGAGCAGCCAAAAGAGTTCGAAAATGGGTGAGGATCTTGATGTCTTTGAGCAGCAAGCCTTCAAAGTAGAGGGCCTCAAACCGTGATACCCACAAGCCCTCCAAACACTCACTTGCTAGGTAGTATT
>BJCM01065335.1:0-14959 GCA_018326385.1 Flaveria bidentis | reverse complement strand
ACCTATTGTCCGCGTAAGGTGGAATTCCAAACGAGGGCCAGAGTTTACTTGGGAACGAGAAGATCAGATGAGGCTTAAATATCCACATCTATTCGAGGATGACACTCCGGGACCTAGCACCAGTTGAATTTCGGGACGAAATTCCCTCAACTGGGGGATACTGTGACATCCATCACCAAAGGTCCGTCTATTGACGTATTTCCATCATCGTTTCGTTAATCGGTCATTCCTCACCTTTTATGAACTACCTGTGTGATTACGTTTATGCTTTTGCCCTCACATTACTGTCATTTAAAACCTTCACCCATATTACTATCATCATCATAAAATACACCATTTATATAGATTATTATTATAAATAAAACCATTTTCAAGTTTCAAATACCATTAATTACATTTTTGTCATTAATATAACGAGTCTAATTAATGTCATGTTCAACCGAAATAAAATTTGGAAACCCGAGGGCTAAGATCGGGGACTAAACGTGTCATTTTGCGAAACTAGGGCTGGGTATAAATACCCCATACCAGCCCTGGCCTCCTCCTTCTTCTTCATTTCTTCATCTTTCTTCATCTTCTTCTTCTTCACTTTCTTCATTGATAAGCACCATCGTGAAGGTAGCCTTTTTCCATGATTGAGACATAATCAGTCGAGTATAGCTGATTTCTTGTTTGTACTCCTAATTAAACATCTCCAATGATGTTGTCCAAGGGATGATAAACATTTATCCAAGATCCAGGAGTGGTGGGAACAACTACCTTATTTTCCAGATTATGAATCCCAAGTTCAGTATCTAAAGCTATTGGAGTATT
Source organism: Flaveria bidentis (assembly GCA_018326385.1). Lineage (NCBI taxonomy): Eukaryota > Viridiplantae > Streptophyta > Magnoliopsida > Asterales > Asteraceae > Flaveria > Flaveria bidentis. Next base: position 14,146 of record BJCM01065335.1, on the reverse strand, counting down.
AGGTTCCGAAGTGTCAGAGGCATCAGGATGTGATGCTTGTGTACTTTCATTTGTGGGAACCTTTTCCTCTTGTTCCCCATTACCAGTCTCAGTTGCTTCATCATCAGAATATGAATCGCATACATCAAGTGCTCCCCCTAAAGGATTAGAAGAATCGTCTAGTGGAACTGATGCTGTCGAGTCTTGTGTTGGTGTGTTCAGAACATCGTACATCATTTTCGTCGATAACTCATCATCAGGAAGAGAGGTAGGGAGGTTGAAGGACTTAAAGAATCCATCATAAACGAAGAAAAATGATGGTCCTTTTCTAGCAGGGGGTGGTGTATCTTTGAACATCAAAGTTGCACCATACTTCTACCTGACTCGTTGAGTTGTTATAAACTCTCTTGTGTGGTATACTGTTTTCGAGAAAGATGCCTTCTTCAGCCTTCTCACTAAATTTCCCTATCTAAGTTTTCTTCAGCAACATGCATGGTGCGCCAAATGGTTCTAGATACTCCAGATTAGGTTTACGTCGCTGAAGCAGTTCATAACATGTTTTCCCATGTCGTTTGACCACTAGGACTCAATTGAGAGTGTAACAAGCATTAGCCACTGTCTCATTCCAGAATTGAATAGGCAGATTCGAGTCAGCTAGCATTGTTCTGGCAGTCTCTATCAAGCTCTGATTTTTCCTTTCAGCAACCCCATTCATCTGTGGAGTGTAGGCAGAGGTAAATTGATGAACAATTCCTCTCTCTCTACACTATGCCTCCATCCAGTGATTCTTGAAATCAATTCCATTGTTTGATTGGATCTGCCTTACTTTTAGCTTGTAGTGTGATTCCAAAGTAGTAACTAGCTATTTGAATGATTCAAAAGTTCCTGATTTGGCTTTCAGAAACATCACCCAAGAGAACCTTGAGTAATCATCTGTTACTACAAAGCAATACAGATCTCCAGCAATGCTCTTCATACTGACAGGGCCAAACAGATCCATGTGAAAAATCTCAAGAGGAGATCAATTGAATGAACTTTCTTTGTCTTGTGAGCCTTCTTGGTCTATTTCCCTTTCTTGCAGGCTACACAAAAATCCAAAAGTTGTAAGTTCTTAACAGTTACTCCATTCACTAAATCATTCTATACCAAATGATTCATTTTCCTTGGATTAATGTGTCCCATTCTGTTGTGGCAGGAGATTGAATCCCTCTCAGTTGCCTTTGACAAGAAGCATTGAACAGTGTGATAAGTTGTGGAGGCTTTTGATAGATCCAAGACATACAAATCGTTATATCTTGAAGCTGACATAAGAACTTTATCCTCCTTAATCACATAGTCCTTCTTCAACATGTAGCACTTCTTGTTGTCAAATACAACTTTAAATCCTTTATCACATATTTGGGAGACTGAAAGTAAGTTGTTCTATAGTTGTTGAATGTAATTGACCTTGTCAAACTTAACTTTCTTGTTTCCCACTTTGCCTTGAGCGGTGATGTAGCCTCCTTTATTCCCAGCAAATGAAACATGTCCCCCTTTAATTTGTCTGACGTTAAAAAAGAGAGACGAATTCCCTGTCATGTGCCTGGACGCCCTACTATCAATAATCCAGGTATTAGTGGTAGCACTGTAGCAGACACCCTGTACATTCAAAGAAACTTATTAGTTCAGATTTGGGACCCAAGCCTTAACTGGCTTGGGTGACCTAGAGGAATCACACATCATAAGCTCAACCCATTGTCCTTTAGAGGATGAGGGCATATATTTCTTCTTAATCTCCTCATAGTCAGAAACTATACTTGATTTTTCTTTCCATAAGCCAGTTTTGTGTAAGGCCTGTTTGTGATAAACATACGACTGGCTTATTGTTTGAACTTTAGGTTCACTAATACTCTTAGGTGGAGTATTAGATCTTGATTTAGGAAAACTTTGTTTTGTATCAAAAAGTTCAATTTTCGTTTTGGAAGTCTGATAATAGGGACAATTAGAAGAGATATGTCCTCGTTTTCCACAATTATAACAAGATCTCACTTCTATAGATTTAGGAAAATATTTATGTGGGTTTGAGTTTTGTAAAGGTGTGACCTTTGTCTTTTTGGATTTTGTCACTTCACTTTTAGATGTTTCAGCCTTATTAACAAAAATAATTGTTTTAATGTTTTGAACATCTTTAACTAGCTCTTTATTTGGACTTTGATGATTAACACATTTATGTTTAACTGGTTTAGTCAATTTTGGTTCTGAAGTAGACGTTTGTTACCCTGACCTTACATTAACCTTTTTAATTTCATCATCCAAATTCTCAACCGGCATTTTACCTTTAGATTTCAAAGTAGGCTCTTTTTGTCTAGTGATCTTCTATACAGGTTTGACTGTGGAATCAGGATCACTAACCAGAGGAGTGGACACCACATGATCCTTAACTGGGTTGTCATTTACAGGTCTACATGTGGTGGTGCAACTACTTTGTACCCCAAACCTTCCTTATTGTTTCGTTCTTTCACTAAGTTTTGAACTATATGAGAAGAACTAGCCCAACTATGCAGTTTTTGTTTTAAAGAATTTACCTCGACTTCCAAAACTGCTTTTTACTTTTTGGTCTCTTCTAAAGAATTTAAATAAAACTTTATATCATTTGATTGATTTAAGGCAACAACCTTGGTTTCCCTTAGTTGTTTCCCCAAAAGTTCTATCTTTTCGTTAAAAGTACACTCATTTTGTTTTAATATACGATTGGCTTCAGTGCAGAGTTGTAAATCATTTACTAAGTTATCATTATGTTATAATAACCTAGCAATACAAGATCAATGCTTTCTCTAAATTTATCACATTCAAGACACACATGTTTATCAAATAACTGGTCTAGAGAACTTACCTATGATGAATCGGTTGAATCAGCCATTAAAGAAGAATTAGATCCTTTGATGGCTGGAGATTATGAAATCGTTGCTCTAAGCTCTTCTTCAACCAGATGATTTACCACGTTCACAACTTCTTTAATATCTGACATTGATTGCTCAGCTGCATTCTCACCTTCACTAGCAGACCCATCATCTAGTGCTTCAACAAAGGCAATATTTGATTCTCCAGGAGAAACAAACCTGAAGGACTAGTCTTGTCCTTGAGCAGTAAGAGCCTTTGTCTCTTTGCTTGAAGAGGCAGCTCCAATTGTGTCCTTGTCTTGATGGTTGAAGGTCAGAAATGGATTTCCATTACCTGTTTTCTTGGGCTTTACACATTCACGTTTAAACCAAACATCATGTCCTTAGTGGCTATTAGGTTCTGCCCCGTCTTCTTGACAAACTTTTTAGCTCTTCTGACTACACTTGCCAGGGCCCACATGATGTCCATTCTCTCTAGCTCATTCTCATCAACTTGCTCGTAATCTTCATTTTCAAGATGACAATTTCCAATCTTCCCGGTAACTAAACCATCATAGGATTGGACAACAGCTGCTAGAAGATCCATGTGCTCCTTTGCAACTTGCACTATGATATTACCAGATTATTGGTCTTCAACTTTGTAGTGTTGGCTTCAGGCACTATGTATTGGATCCCTGATGACCCTAACATTTCAGGTCCTGAAGCAGTGGTTTGGGAAGAAGCAGATGAACTGGACACAAATGTAGTTTGGAGTGGTGCTCCTGAAACAGCTGGAGACGAAATTGAGTTATAGAGTGAAGGATTCTGAACGTAGGATCCTTTCTTTTACTTGTACTTCATCCTCAGTTCTTCCTCTCTTAACTTCAAGATGAAGTCATTTATGTCCAACGTTGCAAGAATATCATTAATGTCTGAGATTGGACAAAAATGAATCCTATTTATGAGGCAACCCATCAACAAAACTTGAAACTTTATCTTCCATTGATGTGGTTACACCTTGAGTGTGCAACTCACTCATGAGATGATAGAATCTATCAATTATGTCATCCAGACTCTCATTCCCTATTGAGGAGAAATTATCAAACTCTTTCTTGAGAGCCTTAGCCTTTAGCGCCTTTAACGTTGCATTACCATCATATCTCTTCTCTAAAACCTTCCATAGCTTTTTGGCCTGTTTGTTCTCAGAAAACTGATGAAAGATGTCTTTCGGTATTGATTGAGTCAACAGGGCATAAACTTTCTTCTCAGCATTGAAGAGTATCTTTTGTGCTTCATTTATTCCTCCCAAGTTTAACTTGACTCCATTAGCACTGACCGACACCGTGTAACCAGTCTTGATGGATGTCCAAAGACTGGAATCAACTCCATTTAGATAGATCTTGAACCATTGTTTCCATTGTAGATAGTCATCTAACGTTATAAGCTTCGGTGGTTTATTGTGATTTCCTATCTCATTTTCCAGAAGCAGAAGGTTCTGGATGCGTGAGTCCTTCCTGATAGTAAATGCAGCAAATGATCTTCCATTTGTATAAACTTGGTACTTGGAGAACAGACAGTTTTAATTCTACAAATGGACTGTGAGTATGGTTCACTCGTGCGAATGAAGGGTGCGAATGAATTCAATTGTGCAATTGGATTCGGTGTGCGTATGAACAAGATGAATGGACTCAAACGACTGGAGTTGTTCAGTCGTGCGAATGATGAATGCGACTGAGTTCAGTTGTGCGAATGGAGTGTACGAATGGGTTCAATCATACGAATGAGCTAGTCGTGCAACTAAAGGCTGCTGTTTTGGCAAAATCATAGATTTTGACACTTTGACACAAAAACGTGATTTTAGCAAGAACCCTAATCTTCCGTATAGTGAAAAATTGAAACTTTAATGCCAGAAAATGTCAAAAACACTTTTTTACTCAAAAGGATGACTCTTTTGAATTAAAACATTAATTTTAACACTAAAACTAATCGAATCACATGCAAATCAAGAGCCAAAGTTCTGATACCACTTGTCAGGACCCTGTAGGTAAGGAATACTAACTGATAGTGCGTGAAACTAGATCAAATAGTGCAGAACCCTATTTGATTGGCGATCCAGTGAGAACGTTAACCCGATCGATATAAGAATAATCTAAACGTTAAGAATGAGTAGGAATCAATCTAGAATGAACTATGAAGTTGGATTGGCTTTCCTGGACGTTCTGGATGACTAGGGTTTGTGAATATTCGTAATCTCTGTCTAGGTCTTTTAGGTGTTCTATTTTTTCCACGAATTAAGTGGTATTTATAGGTTTGTAGTTTCCATTCGTACGACTGAACCATTAGCATGGTTCAGTCGTGCCACTGAATCATGCGATTGAGTCAATCTTATGTCTCAATCATACGATTGATCCAGTCTCCTAGTTCAGTCATGCGACTGGTCGATAAGCATGATGTATTCATTCGTATGATCCATAAGTATGGTCCATTAGCATGAATACTCACCTGACTAGGTTGAACACATTTCTCAATCATTATTGACTAAGAACTATGTACAATAACTTCAAACCTATATAATAAGTTCATACATATGAATTATACTCAACACAATAATAATATGAAATAAATAAACATTAATAAGCATCAACTACATATTATGTATCGTTGAATCAATTCATTACATATGTGTAAGACATGAAAGACTTTTACATTAAAGCTCATAAACTAGGAACATGATGTATATACAGATAGGCCAAGAAAATGTTAAACGTGAAGAGGATCAAGAAGAAGAACAAGTTGAGGAACAGACTCTAGAAGCTATTCAAGAACAAGAAGTATTTCAAGAAAAAGCCGAAAAAGGCATAGCAAAGATCCAAAAAGATGTTAATATCCCTGGTGTACAAGAAGAGATTATTGCTAACAGTTAAGAGCCAATGTTCTAACGGTTGATGTAGGTGGTGATCTTCACATTGTTTTACCTAATCATGCACCATCACCAATACCATCACCAGTTCCATCTCCATTTCATGCTACACCTGCTCACATCTTTCTTGTGCATATTTCACCTTATACTATTGTTGTTGGATCAAATAGTACTAGTGGATGTACTATTACTTCTAATGATTCTGAATCATCTTTGGATGAGAAGGAACTTCCTATGTAAAATGATATTCAAGCAAGACAACAAACATCAGAATACATACCTTTAGAAGGTTAACTCAAATCGATTGCTTAATTCCAAACACAACCTTCTAGTGTGTTTGATAGAGATGAGCTTATTTTTAGCTTCAGTTGAAGATATGTTGGATGGAAAATATCATGAGTAGAAAAGACAAGACTATAGCTGATAAAACCGATGAGTTTATCTTAAATGAAAATAAGATCAAGGAGTTGGAGTCTACTATGGGAAAGATGAAAGATGAGGTTAGTAAGCATATTAAGAATTTAGACATTCAAACTATAGTGATAGAAGATCAAGACAAACTGGTGAGTGCTCAATCTAAAGGGAATAATGAGTTAGAGAAGAAGAGAATTGGTCTACTTGAAGGAAGTATGGTAAAGAAAGAAGAAAAAATGATGAAGATGATGGTGTTGGTGGTGATAAAGGAAAAAAGGCAAGCAAATATGAGTTTGATGACATATTTAGATTTGATAGTGATGATGATGATGAAGGTGATGATAGATCTCCTAAGAGGCAAAAGAATTTCAAGTCTGTGGGGGTCCCTAAAGATAGATCAACCACCTCTGGAGAGCCTATTAAAGAAGACAATTTAACTATAAATCCATATATTACACCTACTTCTACTTAGACAAAAGAAAAGGCTACAATGAACACACTAATTGAGGAACTAGATGCCTATTCTTTATGAGACTTATTCATTGTTAAAAATATCATGGATATTATCCGTGATGCTAGCACACCAACAAAAAAAGTCGTGTTGATTCCTCTTAAGCATATTATCTTTGAAAGAGAAATACCTTCAGATGGTTTCATTTGTAACTCTTATTGAGAAGCAAAAGAAATTCTTTCCAAGGAGTTTAAAGACAGGGAAAGAGAAGAAAAATTAAAGTAGTGACTGAACCTGCTAATACAACCGTGTCTGGTTTTGAAGTACAACAAGCTTGTATAAGGAAAATAAAGTATCTAGTAGAGAAATCTAAGTGCAAGAAACCAATAGTAGAAGAAGAAACAACTAAGCCCAAGAAGATGAAAATAGAATAATAGCTAAACATGACTGTTGTTGCTCAATTTATGGAGGAACATCTTCAAGTAATTGAGCAGCTTACCATTACAAAAGAAATCATAGACTTGGAAGAAGGATAGATTGACGGAGAATACACTTTGGAAAAATAGTTTATACGATGAGCCTGAGTTCCAAGAAATCCAACAAAAAAGAGTCAACAGTGGAGGAAATGGTGGAGAAAGCACAGTCAGATGATCATATAGTGAAGGCCATGTTACTGATCAACCAGGGATATAATGTTAACCAATTTTTTAACAAGACATTTGAGGCTATGGACGAAAAGGTGTTAAAGATGGAAAGATTGTTAAACCTAACAGTCGAAATAGAGTCTGAGTTAAAGAAAACTAAAGAAACAAATAAAGATAAGGCTGGATCTTCTTTTACTATTACACAAATCTCTACAAGTCAACCACCAGCATAGTATCCATTTCCCAGAACCTATAGAATAACTAATAGGGATAGGGAAATGAAGTAATTTTTTGACGAGGAATGGCTTCACTAAAAGAAAGTTGTGTTCCATTAAAATAACTCTCTTAGAATTGCAATGGTGAAGCTTATTCAATAAATGAAAGACAATATAAAGGAAGTAGAAGAAGATGTTATTGAGATAAAACCCAAAAACAAAAATATCAGCTCAACAAATATAGTTCTCAACTAAATATCATGATGTATTAGTACCTTTACTCAGTCAAAATCCTGATTGGTTTAGACAACATTCTCAACTGCAACTTCAAAATGGATTAACCACTTCAAAGATATTGCAAGATGTGTCTACTCCTAAAGGTAAAACTAATGTTAAAATCATTACCTGGAAGTATGACAATGACTTAAATATGTTCATGGTGAAGAGGATATCCGGACTAGTTCAATTATTCATTAAATACCATTATCATGATTAACACATTAAAGATACATGACCTTGGAGAACTTGCTAATATAAGGGTTATTAGTTTGAGAAGATTATGAAGATGTTCAAAAGAACAAACAACTTCAAATTGAAAGAGATAGCTTGAGAAGTGATAGAACACTCATTAACCCCTTTGCCTCAAAGAAGAAGAAGATAATTATTGATGAGTTGGTAGTCCCAAGAGTGCATGTGAATCCAACTGAGAAACTAAATAATAAAAGGGAGTCTGGGACTCACACCTCAATGCCAATCTCCAATGTTAGATATGATGAAAAAAGCATATGAGTTGGTTATTAAGAGGATATAGGAATGAAAGGAGGGCCCAAATATCAAACTTTCTAGTGCTTATGAAATGTGGCTGGTAACTAAATCATATATTCAATATATGTTCACTAAGAACTTTTGAAGCACAGAAACATACTTGGTGAGGATGGTCTCACTTTCTTTTTTGAAGTGCATAAGGATTTTAAAGATTGCATATGACAGACTCAACATATAGCATAAGGTGACTAGGACACTTGTAACAATTATTTTTTAATGGTCACTCGAAATCAATTAGGTGGCATATTGTTGAATGTGCGTGGATTATATAGTCATAGGATAGGAACTAAGGCCATTATGTCCGTAGTAAATGTACATGGCCATGTGTGCTTGTGGTAAATGTAAAAGTCTTTCATGTCTTACATATGTGCTTAAATGTAAAAGTCTTTCATGTTTTAATTGTTCAATGAAATATAATATGCTTTTGATGTTTATTTATCTTTGATTAGTTCATATTATTATTGTGTTAAGTATAAATCATATGACAATTAATAATAATATGAAATAATCAAAGATAAATAAACATCAAAAGCATATTATATTTCATTGAACAATTAAGACATGAAAGACTTTTACAATAATAATATGAAATAATCAAAGATAAATACACATATGTAAGACATGAAAGACTTTTACATTTAAGCACATAAACTAGGAACATCATGTATCTACAAACTCCCCCTTGGACCTAGTTTACCCTATTATCTAACATTCTTCACATGTTCTTGAAAGTTCTTGTACTTCTTTTCTCTTATGACTCCTGCGTGTATCTCAAATGCATAGCAGAGCCAAATCACGTGTTGGAACTAAAGAGCTTGTACAATGTCTTGCATGTCATAAAACAGTGGCCACTTGTATAGAGTGTAGACATCTTCTATAGACAAGTTGGTAAGTCACATTGGGTCAAATACCCTGATAGTCTCTATCTTTCCATCTTTGTTCAACACTATGACCGCTTCTCCCGTCCTCCAATCATAATACCACCATTTGAAATATGGTGTGAAGTCCTGAGGCATTTCCTGTAAGGGAATATTGGACATTATGTGTGGGGGGGGACTCCACTTCAACACTACCTTTGGTCTTCCACATATAGGATCAACTTCAGACTTATGAATGAACCTCTTAGGTTGTTAAGGTCTAAAGTTTACCCATCTGGTGTGGTATTCTTCTTCAATGCTACCTCAAATCATCCTGACATCTTTCTCGGGTTGGCATACAAAAGATCTAAGCATGCCAGTCAGTTGAGCTCAAAACTAGGAAGAGTCTTCAGATCATGTGGATATCTCAAGTACTCAATCCCCTTCTCTCTCTTTACAACATAAAGATTTAAGTCTTTAAAATAAGCCCACCCGATGATTTTGCCAGACACTTTCTAATGTTTCTTGACTTTGTACAGTTTGGTGTAGGCATTCTGCTTTGGAGGTGCGCGTTGAGCTTTTATTTCAGCAAAACAAGAGGCACATTCAGCTTTCTTAAGATCAACATTAGCATCAAAAGCTTTGGCTTGACTTTTATCTTTCTCTTTTTCTTTCTCCATCTCGGTCAGCTTATCAAAAGTAGCACTGCCAAAAGTTTTACCCAAGTTGGAGATAACATTACCCTCAAGGTCAGTGTACTTAGGATAGTGCTCAGCTGTAACATCTTCAATCTCTATTTCATCGACATCATGTAGCTCCTCATCACTTAGAACATTAACTTCGGGAGCATCTTTGATCAGTTCATCTGGATTTAGTCGAAACATATCAGCTAGTTGCTCGTCGGTCAGATCATGTATGATTTCTCCTTCTTCGGGAGTGTAGCTCACTGATTGTCTTACGATCCCTTTCAAATCAAGAATCATCGTGAGTTGAGTCTTGATTTGCTGAAGGGGGACGACATCATAATCATTTGGTTGTTGAGCTTTATCTGTTTGATTAAACATTCAATACATCACACATGAATCATTAATCAAGACATTTAAACATAAATAATCATTAATTACATTAATGTAATACACAATTCAAGTACAAAAGTTTCAAATACATAAACATCTAATCATTACTTTTGCCTTGATCGATTGTCTCTTCAATTGGAGCTACAGAGGACGAGGCTCTTTTGGAGCGCCTCTCCTAAGCTGCTTGAGTCGAGGCTGATGCAGCAACATCACCTTCGTGCTCATCTTCATCATTTTCATCCTTTTTGTCCTTCCCACTTGGTCTCGCTTGCTCATCATCATCATCTTCTTCTTCAGATTCTTCTTTAGTGAGCTCATCTTCATCATCCTTATTATCACCATCTTTAATCTTTAAAGGCTCACTCTTAGATCCCTTCAGCTTTAGCAAGATCTTTTTGTTCTTTTTCTCCAGACACTCAATCCTTTTCATCGATGCCATCACCAAATCGTTTTGACTCTTTAGCGCATGGTGAGCTTGGCCTAAAGCTCTCTCATACTGTGCATTCTTCTCACTGAGCTAAGCTATTTTCTTTGTTTGAGTTGCATTTACCGCCGTCAGCTGATTTATCTGAGTAGCTCTCAGATCATTAGTTGCGATCAGCTTTAGCATGATGTGGTTTAGGTTTGCCAGTTGTTCCTCTAACCCGATAGTGGGTAGAGTGTAGCCATGTGTCATTGGGGATGGGGTGGATGTACCGGCTTGTTAAGTGGTGGTTGTGGTGGTGGATGTGGTGAGGATGGGAGGAGGAATAGGAGTGGATTGTGGTGGAATTGTGTTGGGTTGTGTGGGTGAGGTGGAGGTAGGTGTATAAGCGGTGGAGGGAATATCAGTGGCTGTGGGAGTGGTGGTAGGAGTTGTGGTAGTGGGAGTGGTTGTGGTAGTGGTGGTAGGAGCTGTGGTAGTGGTGGTGGGAGCTGTGGTAGTGGTGGTGGTGGTTGTAGTGATTAGGGTGATCCTTTGCCTCTTGCTCTTTTTTTATGGGGTTGGGCCATCCTTTTCTTCCTTGAGCCCTTGGAGACAAAGGCTCCCCGTGAGTTGATTGGTTGGTCGGTGTGTAAGTAGGATCAGTGAAATCTGTACCACCACCTTTCGACCCAGCTTGGCATCCACCAATCGCCTCTTTACCTTTTTTGGTGGCCATAATCCGGCTACCGACTGTCCTAATAAGAGGCTCATCGTCAGATTCTTCCTTTTCATCAAGCAGGAAGTCTTGGTGGAAGGCAACCTTCTCTGTTCCACTAGGTGCAACAGTGGTGTCATGTGGAGATGGTGGAGATATAGTAGAAGTTTCAGTGGCCCTCGATTGAGAGGGGACATTATCTCCACCACCTTGATCATCATCTTGGTCGTCATCATCGTCGTCATCTACATCGGTGGGTAGCACAATTGGCTCAACATCGAAATCCCTATCATTGTGAAGCCACTTCTTGCGAGAGGGCGCCACATAATCTTCACTGGCCAGATGCCCAAACAATCTCCTTACCGGGGGCTTTACCTGCTTCCCCTGGTACATTTTCGTCCTGCCTAAAGTCATGTCATCCATCACCTCTAGAATAACAACATCATCATTCTCTTTTGGCAGCATAGGAAGCTTCTCATCTATGATCATCTGTAGGAAACGTGGATACATACAAAAGCCTTCCTTGCCTTTAGCTTCAAGGTTCTCGATCAGATAAGCGAAGAGCATGCGAGAAAAACTGAACGGGTGGTTCAGTACCAGTGCAACGAATGCGTTTTGGATTTGGTCTGACAACTCATCAAATCCTCCTCACCTTGAAGCTATGCACTTTAGGATAACTTGAGCCAAGTACTTTAATTAGGGGCACATGTTGCTCTTGTTGAGCAGACCTGCATTGATATCCCCAGCGTACTCTATCGTTAAGCATCCCCAAACAGTCAGGGGATGCAGCTTGGTTGGGTAGGCACCATCCTCACCCAGATCCAAAACCCTCCTCAGATCGTCTTTTGTGATCTCAATCTCCTGCCCGAAGATAGAGCTCCTAATACAATGATGCTCAGTCGATCGTTCAACTGAGGCACCTTCCTAGAAGGCCTCCTGTATAGACCTGTATGGTGTGCATGGAGCAGAGATGGCCTTGTATATCCTCGATCTGCGTAGGAAGGCTATAATCCTAGCAAACTCAGAGGTGTTCCTGGAAGTAGCATTAAGATGAGCACATATGTTGTGCTTGGTGCTCATCGTCCATCTATCAGCCATGTTGCTGCAACACAGGAAACATATACATTAGATTTGTGCATAAGAGATGATAGTTGGAACTTAAACTGTTTTGATCATATTGGCTCAGTCGCGCGATTGAACCATACTACTGAGTTTAGTCGTGCGATTGAGCCTGCGGTTGAGTTCAGTCTTACGATTGAGCCTGTGACTGAACTTAGTCGTATGTTGAGCCATGTGGTTGAGTCAGTTGTGCGACTGAGTCACCGATTGATTCACTCGTGCTATTGAATCGTGCGCCTGACTCAATCGTGCAACTGAGGTTCATATGGAGTGTCTATTCGCATCTTGCTCTGTTCGACACTCTAACTCTGAATCTTTGCCAAAACTTTATATTAGACTTCGTATTTACACTCATTAGATTCGCAGGGACTCGAAATAGCACTTAATGTCCTTTAAATCAACTTTTATGTCCATTTAGGTGGTCTATTTTTTAAGAGCTAGTCTCCGTTCTTCATTTTAACATAATCGGTCCTTAGGGTTCGATTAAACTAGTCATTTGGGTCTAATTTAGTTGCACAGTACCTGTAGATGAGTAGGAAAACAGTCAGTATCACAATCAAAGGGTATTCACAATAATAGGAATTTTGGGTAGAGTGTTTATGTATGGGCGGTTTTTGAGAGCTTTGAAGGGTGGTAAAGAATACGACCGACGGACCCCTCTATTTATATTGTTTTGGATTTGAGTTGTGCGACTGGACCATACGCATGCTTTATTCGTGCGACTGGGGTTCAGTCGTACGACTGGCTTATGCTTCATCATCCAGTCATACGATTGGTTCTTCTAGTGATCTAATCGCATGGTTGCCTCAAACTCATGGTCCAATCATGTGACTGGCTCATACTTATGCTTCAATCGTGCGATTGGCTCATCCTTATGATTCAATCATGTGATTGGCTCATACTTATGATTCAATCGTGTGATTGGCTCATACTTATGAGTTTGACCTCATACACTTTCAAACACTTAAAGTTTTACCTTTCGATATAAAACATTATGACCTATGATCAACTCAGACATGATCCATTTAGTTTAACATCATTTGATCACCTCAGACTTGATCCTTTTAGTTTAGAACCGATTGGTCACCTCAGACGTGACCACTTTTAGTGAGTGACTCACATATTTCATCTAGTTGTATATTCCGACATCTACGAAACAAAAGACTAGAAAACAAAAAACAACTTGAAATTAAAACAAAACAAGACATGTTTTTGTGTTTTTAGGTTTGAGATGGATTGAAACCTTTTAGAAAATATCTAACAAATTTTTCTTTCTTAGTAGAACAACTTCAAGTTAATTTGATCATTTCTGGAAAGATTCATTATAGAATCATACAGGTATATCATAATCATTTGGGACCTTTTAATATGTGCTTTGATGCTAGATTATTGTTATGTCCGAGAGTCAATAGCACTTTCAGGAAATAATATGACACGACCACTTTTAGTGAGTGATTCACATATTTCATCTAGTTGTTTAGTCTGACATCTACGCAACAAAAGACTAGAAAACAAAAAACAACTTGAAATTAAAATAAAACAAGACATATTTATGTTAGAACCCTGAAAGATTAACATTTAGTCTTTTATTGTATATTTTATATTTTGTACTAGTATAGGGACTAGTTTTGTAAATTGTTAGTTCCTTAGTTTCTAGTATAAATAGC
>BJCM01065333.1:0-12517 GCA_018326385.1 Flaveria bidentis | reverse complement strand
GAATGAATCAATCGTATGACTCAGTCGCACGACTGAGCCAGTCGCTTGGCTCAGTCGTACGAATGAAGTAACCTATAAGTACCACTTAATTCGTGGAAAAACAGGAGATTTCGAGAATTCACAACCCTAGCCGTCCAAGTTCGTCCAGAACGTCCCTTCCTAGTTCATAGAACGTTTCTGATCATTCCTAGTCTATTCTTAACGTATTCTAATCGTTAGGATTGATCGGATTAACGTTTTCCCTGATTGGATCGCCAATCAAATAGGATTCCACACTATTTGATCTGGTTTCACGTTGAATCAGTTTGTACTCCGTACACTATCGGTCCCAACAAGTACATCGATTCCTAATCATTCTTAACGTTTAGATTCAATACATAATTGTTTCTACGTGCGTTCTCACTGATTGGATCGCCAATCAAATAGGATTTCGCACTATTTGATTAGGTATACACGTTATTCAGTTAGTATTTCGTTCAATACACGATTCTAACATATGTGTGTGTATGTACGTATATATAGTTATATATAGATATTGGGTAGGGTTATCTTGAGAACCACCCTTTTTTGTTAGAACTGTAGGAACTAATCTGAGCCACTCATTTTTTATTACATGTCATTTTCTTAATTTTTATAAAACTTTCATAACTTTTTTTCATAACAATATTTTTTTCAAAAAAAAATTCACCATAAAATTTAGTATTTTATCATTCCAATGCCTACCATATTGATATATATTTTTTTAAAATTGTTAATCCATTGTTTACATATGTGTAAATCTGGTTATACACATGTGTAATACTGGATTTACGCATGTGTAAATCCGATATTACACATATGTAAAACGAATTTCGTAAAAAAACGAGATTTCTTTTTATTTTTTATAATTTTGTTTTATTTTTTATGAAAGTGCACGAAACTAGGGGAACATTTTTGTGTTTTTATTTTTATGTTATATTTTGATTTATAATACTTTTAAATATGTTTTTGTTAATTACAATTTTACCATTTAAAATTAGTGGTTAAAATTGGTTCGTGAACTTCTCACAAAAAAGTGAGTTTGCAGGACCGTTAGAAGGGGGCTATGCAGTTTTTACAACACAACAAAACAATTGAGGGGAGTTCTTTAAAACACTTAACAACTCAAATAGGGAACTGGTTAACTAAAGTAATAGATACTAAGAACACAAGTAAGTAAGAGACAAAACAAGATAGCAAACAACACAAGTATTTGGTTTTCAAGAATGTTGTATATTGCTTTTCAAGTTCTATTATGAAGGCCAGCTGGTTACATAAGACTAGACAACAACATCAAATGTAGAGTCAAAAGGTAGATTGCCTTTTGACTTATGACTATGATATGCCATAGCTCACATCCTAATATATTACAAAAATGATAAAGTACATAAAGTAGAAACCTCAAACTCAAGACCTCAATATACATTTTACCAAAAGCATGGACCTTTTCAACAACTTGTGAAAGTTGGTGAACCAAACAGAGTTCCAGCGGAAAGGTGGCCAGTTTTATGGAAAAGTACATCAGATAATAGCATGTACATACAAGTCATTGGAAGAAATCTGTCTTCATAAACTGGCTTCGGAAGACTTTGTCTTTGAATCTTCGGAAGACTTTGTCTTTGAAGCTTCGGAAGATTTCGTATTTGGCTTCGGAAGATATTGGTCTTGGCTTCGGAAGATTTTACACTTAAAATATATCTCATGTAAAACTTCCAAAGTATTTCTACTCTAGTACTTTAGTGCATGCATGTAGAGAGATTTTGGATGCTTTGAATGTTTTGAATGCATTAGACTTATTGGAATCTTTACAATCTCCCCCTAGGCTGATGCCACCAAAACATTTGAAGATCTTCATCTGTTGACAATTCTCATCATGATGATGACCATTCCTTTCTTCATTAGATGGTCAGGATCACTCAGACTTTGATAGTATCTTCTCATCTCAATAAGATCATGCAAAGATAGGTTGAATAGATCTTTCCATGTGTATTCATTCACACCACCTTGATCTCTGATCACATGCCATCTTTCTAGATTAGTTGTGATGGTCCAAGATAAGATGGGTCTCTCAAAAGCAAGATGAGCCACTTGAATGGAATTGATTAGGCTACCTTTTCATGCATTTCCTCAGGTTGATCTGATTCACCCTGAGGTATGGAGGTGGATGGTTTAGACTTCTTCTTCTTCTTTGACTGTGGTTTAGAAGCAATCCTCTTCCTCCTCTTTGATGACTTTAACTGAGAAGACTGGTCAGCAACACCTTGTTGATCAGTTTTGTCTTCCTCAGTTGGGTGTTCCTCCCTTACAGGTTCAGAAAGAGAGGGAGTTTGACCCGGCTATGGATCAGAAGATGAAGCTTGCTGAGGCTCAGCAGGAGGTTCAGGTTGTGTTGTCTCATGTTGTTTAACCTTAACCTCCACTTCAGGAGGAACTTCACTTAGAGGGAAGTGTAAGTCAAGTAGCTCTGCTCTATTGATCTTCTGCTTGATTACCCTGATGTGCTCATCCATTGTAGATAAATACATAGGGCCAACTCTCCTTCCGAAGAATCCGTACAGCCTTAAGAAGCTCATCATCCTTTGTCTGTCAGCAGACTTCTTCATGCTCTTTTGGATGATGGCTCTTGACCTTGCAGCATCTTCCCGCATCTTTCTCTTAGTTCCCTTTTGTTCTTTAAGTACTTCAAGCTTAAGATGTTTAAGATACTCAAACTCTATGTACTCAAAGGACAAGGGAAGAAGTGCAGATGCCTGATACTCAAACTCTATGTACTCAGTCTCTTTGTCTAATTGAGGTTCTTATGGAGCCACAGACTCTTATGTAGGACTTTCTTGTACTGGGGAGAGAGTGGGAATATGCTTGTACAATCTCTTTTGTCTCTTCTCCTTTTTGATTTGGAGAAGTAACTTTGTATCCTCTGCTTCCTTCCTCTCTCTTGACAATTCCATGTCAGCCAGTTCATTAAGCTCCTCTAATGGGAGAGATATAATCTCATCATAGTCATAGTACCTGGTTTGAAGGTATGTAATCCTGACTGCCCTCAACTTATCATCTTGAGTGTTTGGTCTTGGGGCAACCCTAATTGTAGCTTCCATGAATCCTGCAGACCCAAAGGAACTTTCTCCCCTTAGCTTCCTCTTCCTCTCTCTCTCCTCCTCCTCAATCTCCTCAGAAGTCATTTTCCTTTTCCCTTTGTCACTCATAGACCTTTGTGACTCAGGGTGGAGAGAGCTTTGGCCTTCATTGCTTGGTGTAGCCTCCAAGCTCTGCAAGAGAGAGGTTATGATACACCTTCACCAGCAGGTGCTTTACTGAGGGAATGAATTGCTGGACTAGTTGTAGGTGTGATAGGGCTCTCAGACTCTACCACAAGGGCTTCAGTCAAGGTTTCCCTTTCAAAGCTAATCTTAGGGTCTGCCTCAATATCCAGTTGACCAATTGTATCACCTAATTGCCTTAACATCCACCCTATTATGTGGTTGGAAGTTCTTTGAGGTGGAGATGACATTGCCCTTGTTATACATTCCTCAAAAAGACTCTGAATGAAGGAGTCAATAGAGTCCACATCAATGTGAACTTGAGGAAGTTGCTAAGTATGGACAGTTGCAAGTTAGGATGGTGAGTCCTCAATGTCCATGCTTTGTGAAGAACTCCCAGCTTCTGTGTCTATGATGACTTTCTCCCCCTTTTAGATCGCATCACCCACTTGCATAGGTGAGCTAGAGGTTAGATCAATCACATTCACAAGTTCTTGTGTTCCTGGTTGAGCTCATCTTAAAGGTCTTCCAACTAGTTTTTCCTTAAGATAAGATATCTCAATTTGCTAATCATTGACCCTGTTTTGCAAGGCAGTTGTAACATCTGTCAATATCAGGTCCGTCAATTGACTAGAACTTGTTAACTTTCCTCGTGCATTTATTATATCTCGTAATTAATTTGTTTTCGAATCGAATCTATTTGTATATCCGTTACATGTCAACCCTAATATAATAATAATGTCAAAGTAGACAAATATTACATAAATGATAACTAATAAAACTAATCATGATTAGTATAATTAACATCATTAATATTATTATCATTAATAATTATTATTATTATAATAATAATAATAATAATAATAATAATAATAATATTATTATTATTATTATTATTATTATTATTATTAAGTTCAGGGTTTAAGTGTAATTCAATTAAACTTGAGGGATTAAATAATTGAAAGTCAAGGGTCCTAAACGCAACATTATTATTATATATATATAAAAATTTCACCAGGTCAACCTTAACTCCCGACCGCCGTGAATCTGCCGTAGTCTCTCCAACGCTCGCATCGTTGAACAATGTCTCCTTACGCCGCCGTTAACCACTATGGGTTGTCGACGTCTCGTCGTTTGGTTGTTTCGCAGCTAATCGATTTTCATGAACTTCAATTCGTTTCGTTTTGTTGGGTCGTAGTTCGGTTCGGTTGCCTCGGGTTGTTTCGTATGTTCGTATGCAGTCGAGTTTGTGTGATCGAGTGTATGTATATGTGTGTGTTAATTCGTATGTATGTATATGTGTGTAATGCAAGTATTTGGGGAGACTGTGTACACAATATACACATCTGTACGTACATATATATGATGTAAGTGTTTATGCAAGTTGCTCTCTTCAGTGGGTGAATTTATATGTGTATAGATTGTGTGTGTACCACGGTATGTGAATATAATCACATGTGTGTGACTTAGTGTGTGTGTATGTATAGATGTTGAATGAAAGCATCATTGTATGTATCTATGTAGTATATGTGTATAAATATTGTGCATATATATATATGTATATGTTATTGTGTGTGAGTGCATAGAGCACGTGTGTGTGTGTATATATATATATATATTTTATTGTGTGTGTGAGTATGCATATATATATGTATATGTCATGAGTATGCATATAGAGATGGATATGCCTTGTGAGCAAAGTGTATGTTGTGTATTTATATATAATTATGAGTGCTTATGTACATATACATATATATATATATATATATATATATATATATATATATATGTGTGTACGCACGCGTGATCCGTATGTATACATATGTATGTTATGCTCGCATGTATATACATGTGTGTGCACGGTTGTATGTGTATATATTTACGTATGTTGTGTATGTGAGTGCAGGTGAAGGCGTAAATTGATTTCGTATATAAACATTTACGTAGAGTGTATAGTGTGGAGATACTTTGAGTGTCATTTCTCAATTATTATTATTATTATCATTTTTATTATTGTCGTTGATGTTGTTATTACTCTTTTATTATTATTACTAATTTTTGTCATAATAATAATAATGATAATTGTCGTCTTTACCACTACTTATATGACCTTTATTGTTATTACTATCATTGTTATTCAAATTATAAGTATTCTTATCATTATTCTTACATGGTGTATATTTTTATGTGTGTGTCGCGCATCATACCCTAACCGACCCGAACCCAACCGAACATGTCTATTCTTTTTAGACTCTTCTTAAGATATTATTATAATCAATTATAGGTATTTGATCGTTCGTTACTCTCACTCGTTGAAGTCTTTTATACATTTATTTTCATCTCATATCAAGGTGAGTTTCGTGCCCTCGTTTTATTACAATTATTTACAAACATCAAGGGGGAAAAGTATGCTCAACCCTTTTTTTATGCTATGAACTTATTTACACCATTGGGATTATTGTGTTTGTTGTTAGTAAGTTAATATCTAGTACATGCATGAGTTAGCTGTGTGGTTCTTTATGCACAACTATTTAACTCCGGTGTTGGAGCCCACAAATAAGTATTGATAGTACTATTGGGTTGACACCCTCACCCTTGTTTGTTAGTATACTAGTTGGGACTGACAGTGGCCAGGAACGGGCCCTAGGGTGAATATGTTCTTACAAGATTTGTGTGTACGTCATAGGTTTAGTTGTGATGCTCATGATTACATCTGATATTACTTTACCAAACTATTACATAGAATCAAGTTTTGTTTATTATTTAAACCTGCGAACTCACCAATAATATGTTGACCTTTTTGAGCATAACTTTTCAGGTAACAATTAAAGAGGATAGCTAGGGATGCTGCCTTAGCAACGACCTTAGGATTGCATTATTTAAATTCTTTGGATGTCTTTGACAATTGCATTGACTTCTATTTATTATTAACATTATGTTCAGTTGTTCCCGAGTTGTGAGATTTATCCATATATAGTTTGTATGACTATGTTTGTCGTGGAGTTGACTAACTGCGACACAAGTCTCCATTTGTGTCGGGTGACATCATGACACGTTGACTTTCATCATTTATTACATCTCTATTAATTAACAATGTGTTATGACAATCCCGTCCGTTACATCCTTGTGTTTCCGCTATAAGCAGGGGTGTGACAGATTGGTATCAGAGCCATTGGTTATAGAGAATTAGGTGGATTATTCGACCTAGACTATAACCTAAGTACCCACATGTAGTATGCATAATAGGATTATGTGTGCAATAATATACATGTGAACGTTTTAAGTGCAATATTGGTTATGCTTACATATCTTGTCTTACAAGCTATCTTTGATATAATTATTTGGGAAAGTTTTAGGCATTGTATTTTCTATTTTATACCTTGAGAATGCCTTAGCTAAGTGCATCCTCTACCTGTGTATCTAATTTATATCCAGATTGGATTGGTAAGTGTAGTTGTAAGAAATCTTCTAAGAATTAGGTTGTTAAACAAGCCTTTATTCCATACGTCTGTCGAT
Organism: Flaveria bidentis; assembly: GCA_018326385.1. Taxonomy (NCBI): domain Eukaryota; kingdom Viridiplantae; phylum Streptophyta; class Magnoliopsida; order Asterales; family Asteraceae; genus Flaveria; species Flaveria bidentis. Next base: position 5,726 of record BJCM01065333.1, on the reverse strand, counting down.
GTCACATTTTCTATCGGCGCCCTTATTCAAAACTTGTTGGGTTGAATATTGGAAGATGAACACGCTGGCTAATACGACACTGGTAGACAAGAGATGTGACATACTCGAATCAAATGACTACTTCATTAGATTTTGGATTATTGTACATGGATTCCTTCGATTGTTCCCTGATCAAGTGAATTCTCTCTTAGTCGATTCCTTTGTTCAACATCTATTATTTAACTTTTGGTTAATAACCATATCTTTGATTCTTTCAATCATGGATAATACTCTATACTTCATATTATATGTTAACTCGGATAGGAGGAGTTGGGGTGACCATGCAAAGCAAATTACCATTACGGGTGCACACGTAATTGTAATTTGCTATGCATGTGAAGCCTAGCAAATCTTGCCTTGAGATAACAGTCAAAGTTAGTACAAATCTTCTATTCTATTCCTCGGTACACTTGAGTTCCAGTTCTTATAAAAGTTTGTTATAAATGAGCAAACATTTATAACCTTTACCCTTATGTGAGCTCTATTCTAACTGGAGTCTACATAGGGATTCATATTATGACTCTAGTCGTATTCACAATGAGATGTTGCTTCTTTTATCATTTCCGAAATTAGACAATTGACTGTTTTGTTTGGAACATACATGGTATTTCAAAAATGATACTCCCTTCACATGTATTACGAAGCATTAGCAGTTTGAACGTTCTAGCATTATGCCTTGATGGAGTAATCAAATGTCACATGACCGGTTTAAGCATTGTTCTTAGTATATCGTGGATGTGGTAGGAACGTTGCAGGGAACCCTATATATAAGCATCACCGATATACTAAGAATGTGCTTAAACTTGGCTATGTGATGATCTTTATTAATTGAAGTAAGAAATGGTAGAAATGATAAGGTAACGAGGTTGGTTGTACATACAAGGGATTATTGATGTGATATTCAAAAGAGTATGATAGACAAAGGGAAACAATATGCCTGACCTGTCAGATTGAGAAAAATGGAAACTATAATAGGTATCAACAACTATGCTGAAAAACAGAAGATAAAGTATGTTGCTTACTCACTAATGGGTAAATCACTAACATGGTAGAATGCCCAAGCTCAAGCCTAAGGTAGTGAGGCTGCGATAGCCATGGTTTGAGATAAGCTCAAAGCTTTGGTGACTAAGAACTACTGCCCATGAATGAGATGTAGAAGTTAGAGTTGGAGTTCTGGAATCGTGTAATAATGGGGTCAAGTAAAGCTCCTTATATGGACAAAATTCATAAGTCGGCAAAATTGTTGTCACACCTTATGGCATCTTGATCGAAAAGGATTGAGATGGATATTAGTAAAATCTAGTGAGTAGTAGAAATAAGTTGGAGAATCGAACAAGCAACCTAGTGGTAAGTTAGACAAAAAGACAAATGTTGTGGACCTAGCTATATTAGTTGATGTAGTTAAGCCAGTATGCGTTAAATGTGGATGCTATGAATGTGGGATTCCTAACTATTTCCATAATGTGTGCTCTAGGTTGAGCCAGACACCAAGACAAGTTAGAAATAATCAGAATTAGTAAATGGCTAAAACCGGTAATTAAAAACAATGAAATTATGGAAATAAAGATCATGTAAATTAAGGTAATACATCACGCGGTCATACATTTGTGGTTGGAGCAAACGACGTTCGTCAGGACTCAAACGTCATTACATGCATGTATCTTAACATCAATTAATACACATCTGTTTAATAGTAGGATAGAAGATACCTTCGATTCTCCTGAATTCACTTCTTTATTTGGTATGAACCCAATTGCTTAGAAGTTAGTTACTCGGTTGAGATGACTAATGTAAACAATTATAGGTCATATATAATTACAAGAATATAATGTCTTTGACATAGACTTAATACCATTTGGATTGGTTATTGAACATGAAGCCAAGATAGACCATTCGGAGAAGGTAGTACATAATTCGTTATGAATGGAAAAGTGATTAAATTATAACGAGAATGATCTAGAAGGATTTTAAGACTCATTTATTGCATGAAGATTTGTCAATGCCTAAAGAAGCAGTGTTATGCACTTCTAGCATGTGTGGTAGAAAATAAGACAGAAGGGAGAAAGTTGAAAGATATTCCTATTGCACGAGATTTTCCAAAGGATTTTTTATCTAATGACTTGTTAAGATTTCCCTCCTCATAAAGTAGGGTTCTAGAATAATCTGATCTCGGGAGAAACTCTTATTGCAAAGACACTCTATTGGTTAGCACCATCGAAAATGCAAGAATTATCAAGTCAAGTACAAGAAATCATGGATAGAAGTTTTATTCGACCTAGTACCTCTATTTGGGGAGCATCGACCTGGTTGGTTAAAAATAAGGATTGGTCGATCTAGTTGGGCATAAATTATTAAATTTGAACACATTGACTATAAAAAAAGAAAGAAATCGATAACCTCTCTCCAAGAATAATGATCTATTTGATCAGTTGCATGTAGGTAGCAACGTACTTCTTAAAGATCAATCTCTGGTTATGTTATTATCAGTTGAGGGTTCAAGAAGTCGATATTTAAATACAACCTTTAAGACTCGTTATGGAAATTACGAGTTCTTAGTTATCCTATTGGATTTGACAAATGCTATTGTTGTATTTATGGATTTACTGAATCAAGTATATAAGTCATACTAGGATAAGTTGTGATTGAGTCTATAGATGGTATCGTCATCTAATCACGATCAAAGAATGGACACGAATAACATCTACGGGAGGTAATAAAGTTATTGGGAGAAAAGAAACTCTATGTGGGATATACCAACATGCCTTTGGAAATATGACAATTTTTAGGATTGGCTGGATACCGCCGATGGTTCATGGAGAATTTCTTGAAAGCCACTCAGCCATTGACAATGTTAACCTAAGAGGATGAGAAATTCGATTGGGGATCTAAGCAAGATAATGCTTTTCAATCGTTAAAGGTTAAGTCTTGTAACATGCTAATATTGACTTTTCCCACTGGGTCAAATGATATTGTGGTATTCAATGACGTATCACATCAAGGACTTGGTTACATTTTAATGTAGAAAGATAAGGTGGTTGCCTATGTCTATTACCAGCTTAAAAATCACGAGAAGACTTACACAACACTTGATTTAGAATTAGGTGTTTTAGTATTCACACTTAAGATTTGAAGACATTATCTGTACATTATGAAGGATTTCATCTATACAAATCACAAAATCCTCTAGTATATTATTGTTCGAAAGGAATTTAAACAAGCGATAGAAGCAATGGGTTGGCTTCTCAGCGATTATGATTGTGAGATCCGATATCATTCGGAAAGATGAATGTAGTGACTGATGTGTTGAGAAAAAAAATGAACATGTTTAAAGCCTTACATGCATGAGCTTTGGGAATGACCATTCAATAAAATTTGAACACTCAAATTATGATAACACATGGTGAGGCACTAAAGGAAGAGAATATTGCTGGTGAGGAGTTTTAGGGTTTGGATAAATAGATGAACTGCAAGGATGATAGTGCACGGTATTTTGTGGTTCGCATATGGGTACCTAAATGGACAAATGTTTGAACCTTAGTTATGAACGAAACACATAAATCGAAGTATCCCATTCATCTGGATGTAGAAAAAATGTACCAAGATCTTAAAGAATTGTATTAGTGGCAAGGTTTGGAGAAAAACATTACGACGTATATAAATGAATGTTTGACATGTTAGAAAGTCAAGGCCGAACATCATAAACTATTGGGAGTATTACAGCAACCCGAAATTCGCGAATGGAAATAGGAAAATATAACGATTGACTTCATCACTAAGCTGCCTAGAACAAGTAGAGGGCATGGTTCGATTTGGGTCATCGTGGATCGAACAACAAAATCTGCATATTTCTTACCTATTAACGAGGATTATAAGATAGTAATGTTAGCGAGACTATATGTGAATGAGATAGTGGCTAGGCATGGAGTTCTTGTGTCAAATATATCAGATCGTGATAGTTGATTCACATCATGGTTTTGGCAGACTCTACAGAAAGCAATGGGAACTCGTTTGGATTTAAGTAATGTGTATCATCCACAAACAAACAGTTAAAGTGAGCGAATGATACAAACTCTAGAAGTCATGCTTAGGGCATGTGTGATTGACTTTGGTGGGAGTTGGGATACTCACTTACCATTGATTGAATTCTCTTATTACAATAGTTATCATACGAGCATTGGATGTGCTCCGTTTGAGGCATTGTATGGAAGGTAGTGTAGATCTCCGGTATGTTGGGCAAAATTAGGTGAAAGTCAATTGACTGGTCTAGAGATTAACCAGGAAACAACTAATAAGATATTTCAAATCAAGGATAGGCTTAAGGCAACACGAAATCGTCAGAAAAGTTACGCAGATAACATTTGAAAACATTTAGAGTTTATCGTGGGTGATCGTGTCTTATTGAACCTTTCTCTGTGGAAGGGAATCTTAAGGTTTGGAAAGAAAGGGAAATTAGCTTCGAGATATGTTGGACCGTTTGAGATCATAGAAAGAATTGGTCATGTAGCGTATCAATTAAGGTTACTTCAAGAACTTAGTGGCATACATGATACATTTCATGTATCGGACCTTAAGAAATGTTTAGCCGATGGATCCCTTCATGTGCCGATTGAGAAAATCAAGATTGATGAGAAACTACATTTTGTCGAAGAAATGATAGAGATAATGGACCGAGAAGTGAAGCAATTAAAGCACAACAAGATCCTAATTGTCAGAGTGAGATGGAACTCTAAGCGAGGGCCTGAGTTTACGTGGGAACGGGAAGACCAGAAAAGGAGGCTGAAATTCGGGAGTTTGAAGAACAGAGAGAAAGAAGTCGAATTCAAGGTAAGGATTCGTGTGTTTATGATGTTCTTAACTGGCCATAGCTTTGGTTATATGATTATGTTTGTTGTATGTGTTCGGGTGTGCGTTTTGTTGGGTTTCTAGGTGGTTGAACTCTATTGCAAACGGGTTTGAAAGAAGTCACTCCTACGAGGCTGCAAAGATGAGTTCTAGAACCTCTCTTTAACATGTTTTTAACTTATTTTGGGGCTGGAAATACATGTATGAACGTTTTTATAAAAGTGGTAGTGTACCCGTATGTATGTATGTGTGTATGTTGCGGGTGGGGTTTGATTTTGGGCAATGTCTATGTTTGAAGATGTTATTAATATGTTTCTAAGGCTTAGAATGCATGATTTAAGCTTAGAATAAGTTTGAACATGATTGGGGACTGAATTATGATGTTTAAGTGTGAAATAGACTGCTCATGCGCCTAGTATGGAAATCTGCCTAAGTGTCCTCATGCGCCCAAAACCTCATGCGCATGTATAGTACTCATGCGCCTAGAAATATGCTGAATTTGACAAAGTGTTCATGTGCCCAGATAGTTCATGCGCCTAGGCACTCATTCGTCTGCATAGTGCTCATGCGCCTAGAATTTGCCAAGAATAGACTAAGTGTTGCTCATGCGCCCCAATAGTGCCAATGCGCCTGAAAGTTGCTCATGCGCCTAAGTGTTCCTCATGCGCCTGAAAGGTCATGCGCCTGCATAGTGCCCATGCGTCTAAGGACTTAGAATATTTTCTGACTTTTTGGGAATAAATGTAAAAGTAGGCTTTGACATGGGATGTTCCTGAGGGTTATGTAAGTTGACTTTTGAAGTCAAAATGATGTGATGGGCATGAATGATATAAGATGATGATGAT
>BJCM01065331.1:0-16159 GCA_018326385.1 Flaveria bidentis | reverse complement strand
CAATTGAGGAGAAGTTATCAAACTCCTTCTTGAGGGCTTTAGCCTTAAGTGCCTTTAACATCGCATTTCCATCATACCTCTTCTCTAATGCCTCCCATAGCTTTTTGGCCTGCTTGTTCTCAGAAAATTGGTGAAAGATGTCTTTCGGGATTGACTGAGTCAGCAGAGCATAGACTTTCTTCTCAGCATTGAAGAGTATTTTTTGTATTTCATTAATTCCACCCAAAGTTAGTTTGACTCTATTAGCACTGACTGGCACCGTGTAACCAGTCTCGATGGATGTCCAAAGATTAGGATCAACTCCATTTAAGTAAATCTCGAACCACTATTTCCATTGTGGATAGTCATCTAACGTTATAAGCTTAGGCGGTTTATTGTGATTACCGATCTCATTTTCTAGAAGCAGAAGGTTCTGGATACGTGAGTCCTTCCTGGCAATAAACGCTGAAAACTGATCTTCCATTTGTATGAACTTTGTACTTTGAGAATAGGAAAACTTCAATCGTGCGAATGGACAATTCGTATGGATCACTCATGCGATTGAAGAGTGCGAATGAATTCAATCGTGCGATTGGATTCAATCGTGCGATTGGATTCAATCGTGTGATTGGATTCAATCGTGCAATTGGATTCAATCGTGCAATTGGATTCAGTCGTGCATATGAACAAGGCGAACGGACTCAAACGACTGAAGGTGTTCAGTCGTGCGAATGAAGGATACGACTGAGTTCAATCATGCAGATAGAGTGTGCAAATGAGTTCAATCTTACGAATGAGCTATTCATATGACTGAAGGCTGTTGTCTTTGGAAAAATCGAATTTTTGGCACTTAGACATGAATTACGATTTACTCAGAAACCCTAATCTGCCATATGATGAAAAACTTCAACTTTAATGCCTGGAAACATTGACAAACACCAGTGGACTCAAAAAGATGACTCTTTTGAGTTAAAACGTGAGTTTTGACACAATTCTAATTGAATCAAACGCAAAATCAAGAGCCAAGGCTCTGATACCACTTGTCAGGACCGTGTACGTATGGAATACTAACAGATTCTGCGTTTATACCGAATCAAATAGTGCGGAATCCTATTTGATTGGTGATCCAATCAGTGAAAACAAATACCCGATCTATATAAGATTGAAACTAAACATTATGAACGAATAGAGATCGATCAGTAATGATCTATGAAGTTGGACAGGCTTCCTTGGACTATCTAGACGGTTAGGGTTCGTGTATTATGAAGTATTCACTTGATTGTTACGTTTTTCTATGAATTAAGTGGTATTTATAGTTTAAGGGTTTCCAAGACTGAATCATGTGATTGATCCATATGCACGACTGAAGGTTCAGTCGGGCGACTGAGTCAATCTTAGGTCTCATTCGTACGACTGATCCAGTCTCTTGGTTCAGTCGTGCGACTGGTCCATACGCATGATGTATTCATGCGTATGGTCCATTCGCATAAAGACTCATCCTACTAGGTTTGAACACATTTCTCAATCATTATTGACTAAGAACCATGCACAACAACCTCAAACCTATATAGTAAGTTCATTATATTTTAACACACAATAATACTATGAAATATAAACATTATAAACATCAACCACATATTATATATCATTGAAACCATTCATTACATATGTGTAAGATATGAAAGACATTTACATTAAGCTCATAAACTAGGTACACATGTATCTACAATTTCTTTGATAATTCAACAACATTCGGGGAATTGTTTCAAGTGTGATCTAGGAATGATCTGAATTGTAATTTAAATGTGTATGCAATAGCCAACTCACCTAATTAAACCTATTTAAATGAAGTGTGTGAATGAATCCTTAGATAGAGAAGTTCATGTTCATTGGAAATAATCTGAAAATTTCAAATGTCACTATTGTTGTATATGCCACCAAAAATCGCGACCATAAAATTCGCGACAGGAAACACAGTCTCATATATGGAAGGTAAGCATGTAGCATTGTGGAAGGTAAGCATGAAAGAAGATGGCAGTGGCATAAGAATCATACATGTAGCATTGTGGAAGGTAAGCATGAAAGAATAAGGCTCATACACTTTTTTAGAGGTGTTGATTAGGTATGTATGGACATTCTATATGGTAGGTAATATTAGATAAAATAAAGAATTGATATTAATATTTAATGTAATTGATTTGTATTTGTCAACTTCTTGATTTACGAAGTGATTGTTGTAATTCTATTTTCTCATCGAAGAATCATCTGTAGAAGTTCTTGGGCTTACAAGTGCTCGAGAAATTAAATTTGGTTTGCACTCGAAAAAGCTTATAGTAATTCATCTCTCGAATGCATTCATTCTTTGCGAGACTCACTTCAACAGCTTACCAAAGGTACATCCTCGATCACTAATTTTGGTTGTCGTTTCAAAGCCATATGTGATCAATTGGCAGCTATCGGGAATCCGGTGGACGACATTGACAAGGTATACTGGTTTTTGTGGGGGTTAGGTGCCTCGTTCAAAACTTTCTCCACTGCTATAAGGGCCACCAAACCAACACCAATTTTTCAAGATCTATTATCTCAAGCTAAAATCCATGAATGTTTTCTCCAATCAATTCATGGTAATCCTACCCCTCCAGTAGCGTTCCATGCTCAACAGGCCTACATTTTTTTCCTCGAACAGAGGTCGATCACTTGCTGCTGGATATCATGGTGGTAATACCCGTGGTTCTCAACAAGGTCGCTACGGAGGACGTCGCCCTCCTCATTGCCAACTCTGTAAAAATAATGGCCATTATGCTTCATATTGTCCACGGCATCTGAATCTCTTCATCATTCAAATCAATACACAGGTACTACCTCGGTTGTCTTTGGAAATAGTAAGAAATTACCAATCTCTAATACAGGTTTATGTCATATTTCGAATGACATTTCCTTACATGATGTGCTTGTGATTCCTAATCATACCAAGAAATTGTTATCTGTTAGCAAGCCAACCATGGATTTCCTGTTGATGTGGTGTTTTCTCAACCATTCTTGACTATCCAGGATCGCAAAACCAAAAAGGTGCTTGCTAAAGGATGTTGTGAACAGGTGCTTTATGTGCTGAAAAACGAACCTCAAAACTATGGTGGCTATGCATGGTGTCTCAAATCGAGCTTCATACGAGTTGTGGCACACTTGTCTAGGCCACGTGTCTTTTGATGTTATTTCAAATTTAAATAAACTTGGTACTTTATCTCTTACTTCGGTTTTACCAAAACCTAATGTTTACACAACTTGTCAATTTTCTAAAGGACAACGTTTATCTTTTGAACTTAATCATAAACATGCTCAACATCCCTTAGATTTAATACATTGTGATTCATGGGCCCCTTCACCAGTGAATTCAAAAGACGGTTATGTGTATTACGTAATCTTTGTTGATGATTATTCAAGGTTCACGTGGTTTTATCCACTCAAAACTAAGAGGGATTTTTACTCAATCTTCTGGTCTTTATTAATCTTGTTCAGACTCAATGTGCAAGGAAAATAAAGGTTTTTCAAATCGATGGTGGCAGTGAGCTTGTGAATCAAAAGGTTCATAAAATTTTTTAGAGAACGAAAAGTTTCATCGGCTTTCATGTCCGTATACGCCTGAGCAAAATGGTTGTGCCGAGCGTAAACACATGCCTATTATGGAGAGGGGCTTAGCCATGATGTTTAATGCCAATGTTCCAGCATGTCATTGGCCCAATGCTTTTAGTTCTGCCGCATCTATAATTAATCAGTTGCCAACTAAAATATTAAACAATATTTCTCCGTTTCAGTTGATTTACTCGCATGAACCAAGCTATGCACATTTGCGCACCTATGGATGTCAAGTCTTCCCATACTTATGAGACTATTCCCGACATAAACTTGAACCACAAAGAATTCCATGTGTTTTCATCGGGTGTAGCTCGTAATATAAAGCTTTAGGTGTCTTGATCCGACCACCTCGCGTATTTACATCACTAGACATGCCCGGTTCAATGAGACGGTTTTTCCTTTTGGTGGTTCCTCAAAACCTACTAATTTATCCATCTTACATCTCATTTCATTTCATGAAGACATTAAACACCCATCTATATTTTCATACTCAGTTCCATCAAAGTCTACTACAAATTCACCACAACCTCTTTGTTCCTTATGTAAACCCATTACTAAAGGCCCGGATCCAACCCCTACTCACTCTTCTCAGGTCCATGTTGAACCTAGTAATGATTTGTCATCCACCATTTCAACAAATTCACCTTCTCAAACAGGCCCACCAGATGCATCAGCCCAAAGTTCTCAAATTGAACCACCACCGATGCAAAACCAAACCCCCACTTCATCTACTACCACGTTCACTAACCCATCTCCATCACAGTCAACTATAAACAATTTTTATCTCATGCAAACACAAGCAAAATCCAGAATTTCAAAGCCTAAATACCAAGTGGACTTAGCTACACTCACAACTCACTGTCTTCATGTAGCTTTATCATCTATGACCGAACCAAAAGGGTTCAACACTGTAGCCATAGATCCAAGATGGATAAATGCAATGCATGAAGAAATAGAGGCCTTGCCAAAGATCCATAAAATAATACGTGGACCTTGGTAACACGTCCATCTTTGGCTAATGTTGTCGGATCTAAGTGGGTTTATCGGATTAAATGTCACTTAGATGGCTTGGTTGAAAGGTACAAGGCTTGCTTAGTAGCCCAAGGGTACACTCAAATTCCAGGACTTGATTATTCTCACACATTTAGCCCCGTCGTCAAAACTTCGATGGTTAGAATTGTACTTTCTCTTGCCATCTTAAACAACTAGAAGCTACATGAACTTGATGTCAAAAATGTGGTCCTAAATGAAAACTTGAATGAGACTGTTTTCATGGAATAACCTATTGGGTTCATTAATTCCAAATTTCCGGATCATGTTTGCAAGTTATCAAAAGCTCTTTATGGCTTGAAACAAACTCCACGGGTGTGGTTTCAACGTTTAAGCATGTTTCTTCTTTCATACAAATTCACATGCAGTCATGCTAATACATCATTTTTTGTGTTTATTCATGAATCTTGCATAATGTACTTACTTGTTTATGTAGACGATCTTATTCTCACATGTAATAATGAAGTCACCATTTCCAACTTTATTTCTCCATTAAATCATGAGTTTGCCATAAAAGATCCGGGGGATCTCAACTATTTTTTAGGACTTAAGGTAGCTTACATAGATAATGGCTTGTTTCTTACTTAATCTTAATATGCTACAGATATGTAAACAAGAGCAGGCTTACATGAGTCAAAACTAGTTAGTACTCCTCTTGCTCCTCATGAGTCATTTACTTTAAATGGATTACCTTTTTCTAATCCAAAGCTTTACTTGTCTTTAGTGGGGGCTCTACAATATCTAACTATTGATAGACCTGACTTGTCTTATGCAGTAAATCAAGTCAGTCAATTTCTTCACTCCTTAACTATCTCTCACTAGCAGTCTGTCAAACAAATTCTTCGTTATGTCATAGGCACCACCTCCTTTGGTCTTACCTTTAGTCGACCCTACACAGCTTCCTTAGTTGGTTATTCGTATGCAGATTGGGCTCGTTGTCTTGAAACGCGTCGTTCCACCTATGGTTACTCTATCTTCTTAGGAGGAAACCTTGTTTCTTGGAGCATCAAGAAACAACCAATAATCTCAAGATCAAGCTGTGAATCAGAGTATAAGGCATTGGCAAATACAGTTGCTGAAATCGATTGGATTACCCATTTACTGCGAGAACTAAATGCTCTTCCCCCGGATCGTCCAACTTTACTTTGTGACAACAAAAGTGCCTTATATATGACTCAGAATCGAGTATCACACAAACGTGCTAAACATATTGATCTTGATTATCACTTTATTAGATAGCTTGTTGCCTGCGGGAAGCTTTATACCAAGGTTATTCCAACCAATCTCCAGGTGGCTGCTATTTTCACAGAAAGTCTTGTGCGTGCATAGTTTGAAATACTTCGAGCCAAACTGCGTCTTGGTCCACCAACTTTCCGATTGAGGAGGGATATTACATAAGATAAAGAATTTATATAAATTTTTATTGTAATTGATTTGTATTTGTCAATTCCTTGATTTACAGAGTGATTGTTGTAATTCTATTCTTTAAATAAGAGCACCAAACCTCAAACATTATTAAGGTTGATATTTACCAAATTTACAGCTAATACCATAGTCATATAGAAATTCAGCCGTTACCCATGAATAAGCTAAACTGCACCTTCACAATGTAGATGTTTTATGGTACATGAACAAAATTTCAACCAAAGGATTAAAGGTTTGAAAAGAATCAACATACTTAGATTATTGAGTTAAAGTGTATACCCATGTGAAAGGACTTAAGTTCAAAGTTGACATTCAAACCTTACTTTATCAAACAAACAATGACTTGTCTTGGAATGTGGATAGCTAAGATGTTTTCTCGATTAAGTCAATCTGTAGCCTGGTTTCCAACTATAAGTGCCCTCCCAACTCTTTTATCCTTAACTAGTGCATTTACGTACTTCAAAGGGCTAATATAATGGCATAGAGGGCCTAGATTAGACGTATTCCTACCTGTCATGCTCTTATGTTAACGTTAGGGCTACATAATGTCTATAATTAGTTTCTAAAGTCTGCTTAACACTTTTCTCTTCTTACTTCACTTCTGATATATATTCAACAATTGAATGAGTTCAAGTCGAGCTAAAGTAATTTAATTTAAACAATCCTAATGACAACTCAACCATGTACATTCTAGTGTGTGCACTATATATACATGTATATTCTTTGTAATATACATGTCTAATGAATAAAATTCTATTTATTTTATCAATTACATTTGACAACAAGATTAAGATTACCTGAAACAAAATCAACACCTGACAGATTTATATGACAGACAACCCCTTTTATGTTACTTTTCATATTTTCTTTTGAAATATAAATAAATTTATTTGTTCATGTCACATTGTCTCCATGCTACCATTTTCAAGAGACACTAGCTCGGTGAGTCGCTGCAGAAGCAACTCGAAGTCATCTTGTCTCTTGAGGAGACTTAGTCGTGTATAACGATCTTTTGCACCAAACCTGCTTCCACCACGGCTTATGATTTTGCCTGCTTGTAGCACGGCACCACAGTCGTCTTCTTCTTCTAGCTCACACTTTACCCATGCGTAAGCTGCACTCACTCCCGGTTCATATTGTGATATACTGTCAAAGATAGATATCAACGTTGTACGAATGATTTAAACTTACCTGGAGATGGTAGCCTAGTTTCATTAAAGAAATTTCAATGCAAAGGATGTCTTTGATTGATTGAAAATCTTGTAGACTTTGAGAAGACTAACGTCAATCTATCCCAACGATCCCTCATTTTATCATCTGCAAATTTGAACAGTGGTTTCCCATTGCCTTCAACTGCCACTTTTAAAAGCTTCAAAACTCTTAATTGGGTATCTTTTGAAATCCCCATCTCAGCCACTGAAATATAGTCTAACTTCTTCCCATATACATCTTTATCTTTTATAAGCGCCCACCTATAATGAACAACACAACATATGTTCATTCAATACAGAATCAATTTTAAGGACATAAAACAATTAAATAAACAAACATGCATACCCAAAACGTGTACCAGCATGACCTGTGAGCTTAGAAAGAGTAAAGATCATGAGATCATAATCTAAAGGGCCCGTAATTGGTGTAAAATGTGGCCAAAAGTAGGCATGATCGTATATCGTTTTCCCTCTAAGAATCGATTTCTTCAACTCCCCATCAGGATTGTTTGGTGAGGTTACAAAGTCAATCACATCCATGTTATTTGTCGAATTGTTCAATTTCCATGAGTTTGTGTCCCCTCCAAACCGAAAATCTTCCGAGTTAAAGAACACCGTTTGTTCCTTGTAAGTCTATAGATCATCAAAAAACACAACAAATCTAAAAAAACAAATCACACACACAAATGGGAGTTAAAACATCTTGTTTAAGTGATTAACATTTGTTACCGGATAGAATGGGATTGAAACGAGCACGTTGGAAGGAGAAGAAGAATTTTCAGAGGAAAGTGCATACACGGCTGCGTTAAGGAGTTGGGTTGACCCGACACCGAAGACCAAATAGCGGTCTTCGGTGATAGCATTCCCAGCGACTGAATGCATTTTTCGAATGTAGCTTTCAAGCTCTTTAGAGATGGTGGTGTAGCCAGGGTATCCGTAACTCATACGATGCCACCCTGATATGACAACTGCACTATCAGTTGCATGTTGCATCCAAAATGGCTCCAAGAACAAAGGATCCCCGCTGCATCGTAAAGTTCATGAATATTAGAATTTGAAGAAGTAGTGATCATATATGAGTAAACAAAAATGTTTGATTAGTACGTTTAAAACATGATATTTACAAGCTTTGTTTCTAATTTATTTTTCTCCTTTTCTTTGCAATGCCTAATATTCTTTATGATCGTTTTACAGCCGGTGTAACTAAGGTTGCAGATTTTTAAACCTTTTCTTTATTAGCATGTTTGTATAGCCTAAGATATTTAAAGGGTTTTCTTATTATCTAAGTATATACAAATACATTGGTTTTAAGCAAAACACTAAAATTTAAAAAATTATTTTCTCCACTCGTGAGCATGAATATTTGCTAATAGTTTATTATTAATCTTTTTATTTTAATAAAATAATAAATAATGATAACACGTGATAAAATCACATTTATTTTTAACAAAATTTTTTTGATTCTCTCACTTATTAAATGATTATATTAATTATTAATAACATTATTTAATTATTTTTATATTAAAAATAGTTTTCAAAAAATTTAAAGGAGATTCTTTTTATTAATTTTTTTCTAAAACAATATTTATTTATTAGATAGGGAATTTTTTTCAAACCATCAATTTTCTTAAAAAGAAGAAATAATTTGAAATTTAGGTAATTAAAGAGAAAAAAATTATATACCAAAATGAATTAAAATCTAAAAATTGTAATATTTTAAAAACAATTTATTTTTAAACAAAATGTTTACATTCTTTTTGAAAAAATAAGTTCAAAAACAAAATTTTAATAGTTGATATCATTGTTTTATTACTTATATTATTTACTATTACGTAAATTTTTAATATCTTATATTAAAATATCTTTTTATAAATAAAAAATATTTATTTCATTTAATATTTTATTTATTTAACCCGTATGATATATGGGTTCAGCAAAACTAGTTATATATTTACTAATTACTAATTTAGTTATGCATCATAGGTTGTATAATATGTTTAGTGGGTACATTGTATCCATCTTTTTTATATTTATTTATTTATTTTAATTTTAATTCAATATTTTAATTTATTTTACAATTTAGCCCTACTAGTTTTTTATTTTCAATTTCATTCTCCTGTAATTTTCATATTTTAAAAATATTTTGTTTCATGTTTTGGTTTAAATTTTGTGAGTTAACATTTCGCATCGTCCGTGTACAGTTCAACATTTTATGCTTATTTTTTCCCGTTTAATGGTTTCGTCACAATGTGTTGGTCCAATATCTACTTACTTAACGTATCATTTCTGAGGTTCAACTTTTTAATGTCTACTTTTTATTTAGTTTTGATTTTTTTCGTTTTTTATTTTTTAATACAACTTTTTAGGTTTTGGCAGACACTGCTGATTGTGTGTCACCAGTGCTACATGTTATTGTTTTACACCTCCTGCGATAACGCAGAGACTTAATAAACGATGAATACAAAATTATAAAAAATGTATGGAGACGTGGACCAATCATACGCTAGTATTATAATACTAACATGTGATTGTTAGACATATAATATTTATAGTATACTGAATAAGGAATGACGGGTAAAAAGAGATATGGGGTGTTTGTTTCATGTAATTTGTAGTAATTGAAATTATAATTAAAATTAGAATTATAATTTGAATTGAAATTATAAGAAATTGTAATTTGAATTGGAATTATAAGGAATTGTATTTGAAATTTTATATTTTTATAAGGATTTGAAACTCAAGGGAATTAGGATCTACAAAGAGAAATTAAATTTGAAATGTATTTTTATTGACAACACACTTATAAAGAAATTAGAATTAATCACTCATTGCTAACCGGTCGTACCCCACCGCCACCATTAATTGATCACGTCCGACGCCGAGAACCAACAGTCGCCTCGAGTGCGTCTAAAACCGACGCGGGTTGGCGACGACGATCGGTAGCCGGCTGCGGGCGCAGTCAGTGGAGACATGCGTTTGTAGGTGGCGGGTGCTGTTAGCGGTGAGTGTCGATTGTTTTGACAACGGTTACGGCATGATCGGTTGTTGGTGGTTTTTGGTTGTTGGGAGGAAGGACGACAAACGATTAACGATCAGTGAGTGGGGAGTCAAATGGATTTGTGTGATTGACGAAGATCGAATGACAAGGTGGTGGCGGTATTATAATAAAACATGATTGCTAGATATATAATATTTGTAGGATACTGAACAAGGAATGACGGGTGAAAAGAGTTATTATAGCGTTTGTTATTTAACCTAACACTTTAAGTGTATGTACAAAAAATGAAGATTGCCTAGTAGTATTTGTGCACTAATAATGAATGCATCACACTGCAATTTAGTTTTTATTACGTTAAACACAAATTATGAATTCAACAATAAACAAAACAAAATAATGAAAGAAAATTACCTATCAGCATCTGCAGCACATTCACGAGAGAATTCAGAGCAATCAGTTCCACCATAACAAACATAACACTCACAAACAGGTTGACCATCATAGACCAAACCGTCGACGTAAGCTATCCCATGGCCTGAGCATGAGATCGCTGCAACATCCTCCGCCTCCAATGCTGCTTTCAAACTCCATGTTAACAACGGCCGACCTCCACCAACGTAAAGATTAATGGTAAAAAGTACATTGACAGCTACAGAAACTAGTAAACAAAATCCATAACAATATATCTTTGTTTTCACCATTTTTATGGAGGTTGGTTTATGTTTTTCTCCTTGAAGTTGCATAATGCAAATGAAAGGGAAAATGTTAGTGTTCTCATATTTGTTATTGGCATATATACTTGTATCGATTGTGATGTGCCAACGGCTTTATTGATTTATAAGTGACGGAGCTTAAGTTATGTAGTACCTACGCCGTTTGGAGTTATAATTTTCCCCATGTGACAAAACTAAGTGAGAGGGACATGATCTGATATTTATTAGGAGATAGTACAATAATAGCTTAACAACCAGTTTGAATGGAACAAGTGGTGATGGATTTAGAAGGAGATGTGTGTGGTTTTTTTTTCACGGTAAAACAATCCTATTTTGAATAGTAAATGTTAATTTAGTTGGGTTTATCTTTCTGTTTTTCAAATGAAACCACACCCCTTAATTCTTTCAGAAAGAAACTTACAATTGGAAAAACCTAAATACTCAACTTTATTATATTTACTTAGGGTGAGACTTTAACTCAACATATCTTTATTTTTAATCGTCTTAAGTATTTCATTTTAACCATTTGGTTTAAGGATCATTGGTTGAGACGTGTGTTGTTGAACGAGGAATTTAAGAGGTTATTTGTAGATGTAAAGCAATGGTATATGATTCATATCAACAAAGAGAAAAGAGTTTTGGAGCAACCCAGTTCAACTATTTTGCTACCTATTAAACTCGCGACAAAAACGATTTTAAAGGGCGTTTGTTTGTACTAAACATATTTATAAGTATGGTACTCTAATTCTAAAACCAAATACAGGATTCAAACACTATTGTTAACGGACAATCCAAAACAAATATAAAGATAAATATTTCAATTCTTAATATACTAGTTACTTAGTTTATAATATAACCGACGCAACCGAACCGAATAAACCAAAATCGCTAAGAACCGACAATTGGATTTGATGATTTTTTAAAAACCAATTTTTTTGGTTTGGTTTTGGTTTGCTTGTAACAAAAACCAAAAAACAAACCCTAACCATACAACAAAACTTGTGTAATCATATGCTTATAAAAATTATAAAACTATTAGTTACTTATTTTATTTATGTTATCTAAAAGAGATTGAATATTTAGGTTTGAAGAATAATACTTAAACTTTTTATTTGAATTGATAAATTAATATGTTTTATTAAATATGTTGTTCTTATATTTTATGGATTGTATTTAATTGTAATGTCAACTAATTTATAAAAATATATTAATATTAATTATCTTTAGAGATCACCAAAATAATATTAGATAAAATTTTTTAGCTTACTTAATATATTTTTTTCCTAAAACTTGAAGCCCAAATGGTAAAACAAAAAAAAACCAAAAACTAACCGAAACCGAAGTTAAAACCGAAAACTAAAAACCGAATAAACCGAAACCGGACGGTTTTAAAAACCTAAAAACTAAAATATTGATGTTTAGTTTCGGTGTTAAGTTAAAAACAAAACAAAGTGACCATGCACATCAGTTTCCACGTACACCCACTAGACGTTGTATAATCTTGTACATATTTAATCTTTTGCGTACGTGATTCTTCTCCATACTCGTTGAAATTATATAACGAATTAAGCAATTCAAGAACCAGATCAAGAGAACACTAATCAGTTTTCACTTGAATACAAGATCAATTTCTATAACAAAGAACAAAGATTACAAATTGAGAATCAGAGCCACTTTCCCCAAACTCATAAGACTACTTATACAATCGCAGGCTAACTACCTCTTAACAAATTAATTTCTACTAAACCAAAATTAACCCCTTGACTTAAGCTAACTATCAATTAGCACATTTACACTACAACCTTTATTGTTTAACAATATTACAAAGAAAACATAATTGACTTCTATACTATATTTCACAATCTCCACCTTAGTATAGACAGTCAATGAAGGTATGAATCAACACACATTCAGTAACTCCAAACAATAACCAAACTTTGATCCAGAGAGTGCCTTGGTTAACACATCTGTAGCATTTTCAGCAGTAGGAACATGTTTCACAAGCACTAAATTTGAATTCATAATATCCCTGATAAAATGTAGCTTTACATCTATATGTTTGGAGCTGTCAAAGAATACTTGATGCTTTGACAATTGGATAGCTCCAAGAATATCACAATGCACAATAACATCAACAATATTAACACCCAATTCAAAAACTATATCTCTCAGCCAAACAGCTTCTTTCAAAACATCAGTTAGAGCTATAAACTCAGCTTTAGTAGTTGCCAAAGCAACTACACCTTGCAAAGAGGCTTTCCAACTTATAATTTCCACCAAGAACTTTAAAGACATACCGGTCAATGATCGACCATTATCCTTGTATTTAGCAAAATCTAAATCAACATAACCATGAACTACATATTCATCTTCATGCCCCCTTCCAAACTCAAATTCCACATTTCTAGTACCATTAAGGTACCTCATAATCCACTTGACACACTCCTAATGTTGCTTCCCTGGATTACTCAAATATCTACTTACCAAACTAATAGCAGAACTCAAGTCAGGTCTAGTGCATACCATTAAGTACACTAGACTACCAATAGCATTTAAGTATGGAACCTTAGACATATACTTCAACTCTTGATCAATAGGACACACCTTTCCAGACAAATTAAAGTGTTGTCCCAAAGGTGTACTCACAACTTTGCTATTCTCCATATAGAAACCTTTAAGGACCTTACTTATGTAAGCACTTTGAGACAGCTTAAGTATGCCTGCAACCCTATCTCTTTTAATCTCCATCCCCAAAATCTTTTTGGTATAACCTAACTCTTTCATCTCAAACTCCTTCATCAAAAGAGCTTTGGTCTCAGTAATTACCTTAGCATCCTTACAAGCTACAAGCATATCGTCTACATATAAAAATAAGTAGAAAAAATCACCAGACTTATATTCCCTGTAATATACACAACAATCATAGTTGGTTCTACAGAAACCACTTGAAACAATGTAATCATCAAACCTCTTGTACCACTGCCTAGGAGATTGCTTTAAACCACATAAAGATATTCTTAACAAACATACCTTACTTTGCCGACCCTCTACCTCAAACCCCGGAGGTTGTCTCATGTAGATGCTTTCATCTAAATTCCCATGTAGAAAAGCTATCTTTACATCTTCTTGTTCTAACTCCAGATCATATCTAGCTGAAAGAGCCAATAAGATACGAATTAAGGAATGCTTGACTACAGGTGAAAATATTTCATTGTAGTCTATACATTTCCTTTCGGTGTATCCCTTTGCGATAAGTCTTGCTTTAAATCTTGGTGCTTCACCTTCAAAATCTTCATTTATCTTGAATAACCACTTGCAGTGAAAAAAGTCTGATCATTAGGCCTATCTACCAGAACCCATGTATTATTCTTACTTAGAGACTCCATCTCATCATTCATTGCCACTAACCATTGTTCCTTGTCCTTTGAAACAATGGCTTGTTCAAAAGACAATGGTTCATTAACAGTCTCACCTTCAGCTGCAACAAACACATAAGCTGACATATCTTCTGATGTTCTATACCTTTCGGGTGGTACAATTGTTCTCTTGGGTCTATCTTTAGCTATGCTATAACCAAGTTGAACCCCACTAGAACCTATGAAAGTTGTTTGTTGCTCATTAAAACTACTAGAATGTTCCTCATTTGAAGGTGTCTCCACCTCAACCTTTGAACCTTGATCAACATAAGCATCATAGTCAACCAAGATATGCCTGTCTTTGAGTACTTCCTTATAGGCTTTATTTTCTCTGAATACAACATCTCTACTAAGCAGTATTCTAGGACTTCCACTATCAAGTTTCCATAGCCTATAACCCTTTACCCTATGTGGATACCCAACAAAGATGCACTTCACTGCTCTAGGCTCTAACTTTCCTTGGTTAACATGGGCATAGGGTAAGGAACCAAACACCCTTAATTCTTTATAGCCTTGTCTCCTTCCTAACCAGACTTCCATAGGTGTTTTCATCTTTAAAGTAGCTGATGGTGACCTATTTAGCAAATATGAAATGATGTGCTCCAAATTATACATAAAAATCCTATCAAAAGCACATCAATTATTCCTTAATATCTCCCTTAAAATGATGAAAATGTACTTAAAAATGTTACATTGTGTTTTTAGGTGTTTAAAAGGGCAAGATGGATAAAAGAAGCATATTTAACAAGAAATTAAAGTAATCCGAGCTTTGGAGTCCAAGCATGGGGTCGTGCCTCATTAAGCATGACCCCATGCCTTGCCAGAAACACACTCTCGTGATAAATTAACACACCCTTGTGTTTGGACATCTGAGAAGACAAAAAGTATTGTCCCCTAAAAGTAAGCATGGGGTCGTGCCCATCAAGCATGGGGCCGTGCCCATCAAGCATGGGGCCGTGCCCATTAAGCACGAAGCCGTGCCCCACCACAAACACGGGGTCGTGCCCCATTTAGCACGGGGTCGTGCCCCATTTAGCACGGGGTCGTGCCTGACACAACCTGCACGTACGAGCCGACCAACTTTTGTAAGAATTGTACTAGCACGAGACCGTGCTTAAACACTCTAGAAAGCCTATAAATAAAAGCCTAAGTTCACTATTTTTGGCAAACTTTGGTGGGAGAGTTACTCTACAGAACTCTCTCGGGAATCAAGTCTTCAAGATCATTTGGAGGCTCGAGAGGTGCATACAACACTTGGAAGAAGCTTGAGATCGTCTAAACGTCATCCATTGTGGATTATCAGTTTGATTGTTCTATTTCACCGATTATTTCATATCTATCTTCTTTGTTATCATTTTTATGTTCAAGCTCATCATAAGCTAAACTCTTTTTATCATCCTAATCGGATGAAACTTATGTAATTCGTGATGAACTAATGGTGTGATAAATATTATGTTAATGTTATGCTAGTCTTGGGAAAACTATTGATGGGTAGCATCTACATTTGAACAAGAATTATAAATTTATGGTTTGTGATTGTGATTGTCATACATGTTTGAAAAACTTATGATCAACTTTCATTCGTGAAACCGGTCTTCATAATAAATCCATGGCTAATGAACTAGAAATGGTTATTAGAAATCATATCACTTTAACTTTCTGATCATTTACGGGTTCCCTTTTATTAGTTTGAGAAATCTTCAGTAATTGTTACGGTTTTCTAAAATTAATGGT
>BJCM01065330.1:0-16430 GCA_018326385.1 Flaveria bidentis | reverse complement strand
ATCTTTGTAATCCGGCCCAAGAGTGGGTGGAATTTACAGTCCTTCAGTTATTGATACCCATAAGTCAGAGTCAGTGTAATTCACATGATTCTTGAACTTGATTTTCCAGGATTTAAAATCCGCTTTTGTTTCCAATTTTGGAGGTTGGTATGATAATCCACCGACAAAGTTACTCATTTTTAGTTAAAGTATTATAATTAAACTAAAATAGAGTTTCTTTTGAGTAATGAACTAATTAATAACAAAACTTAATTAATAAGTAATTAAGTGACTGAGGTCATAAATCAGTCAATCCTTGTAATGATAATTAAGTATCAGATCATGGATTTTGTTAATGTCTTTGTTCAATTAATTAGAACAATTGATGATTATCAATCAATAACATAGATCTATGATTCAATTAATGTGAATATAGATCTAAGTTAACTGAGCAAAGAAACAATACTCGCTGACAGACAAATATTTGTTTTATTGTTTTAAAATTGATTCACACCAAAACGATTTTGCTAAAAAACAATTGATCTATCAGAGGAAAGGATAACTATAATAAAATAAGCAAACAATTAAACAATTCTAACACCGATAGATCAATCGATCTAAATCAATGAACACTTGGCTCTGATACCACCTGTGAATCCAAGGATCATAATCAGAAATTATCAGTGTTAGATTGGAAACAAGTTAATGATTGTAGAATGATCATTAACTATTGTTTAATTGTTTAATTAATAAAAGTCAAACTGAACAAATATCAATTATCAAGAACAGAATGATATCAACACAATAAGTAAACGAACAAGACTTTATTCAAAAGAATTTCATTAAAACATATTAATGATTACAAATGAATAAACAATGAATGCTATGAATAAAGATTGCTTCGAAAGTGTTGATGTTTGTGATGTATTGATTTGACGGCTACTAGGGTTTGTGTTTTATTGATTGTGTGAATCGATGTGTTGTTTGGTGTTTGTTGTCTAGTCGCTCTAGTCTCCCTAGTCTCATGTGTCCCTCGATGTGAAACCTAGGACTTGTATTTATAGGGATTTACATTTCTGTTAAGAAAATACCGAATCTCTTGGGATTCGTGATTGACTTGTTGACTTGTTGACTTCAATCACTTGAGTCATTTAACTATAAGTTTTTTGTCTCCATAGTTATTTTGTCTTCCGCAGGAGTACTTGAACTTTAGAGTTGGTTGTTTCATCGGTGAATATTTGGTCTTGTACTCTTATCCAGACTATTGTTCATCCGTAGGTGTTCTTCAGATGGATGTCTTGTAAGAATGATATCTATGTTCCTTATACTTAGTCAATTTCAGAAATTGACCAAGTATAATGTTTGTACCTACAATTATACACATAAATCACCACACATATGGGTTAACCTATTTCATAATGCATACATCAAAATAATAAACTACAAGTATTGATTAATGTTCTAAGCCAATACAAAATGATCTACACCTATTGTTCATAGATCTAACAATTCAGAAAATGTATCATGTTTTATTTCCAAAGCTTCTTTAAATGAATCCTCCCTTTGACACAGAAATTTGGCACATGTAAACCTCAAAAACATGAATAAACTAGTTTAGAATGGGTTAGTCATAGGACTATTAAACAAATAGTTTGCATGTGCTGACCACTGTGTTGCCTATCAAAAGGGAAAGCGACACAGATCTTCTCATAAGTCCACAGAATAGTCACAACTCCTATACATTTTGCTACACATGGAATTATTTGGGCCAACAGGTGAAAGGAGTTTGGGAAGAAAATCATATTACTTTGTATTAATAATGATTCTACAAGATTCATTTGGTTTTCTTTTTAGAAACTAAAGATGAAACTACTGTGATTTTAACATCATTTATTATCAAAATTAAGGACCAAGTTGATAAAAAGGTTAAAGTAATTACATGTGATTAGGGTACTGAATTCAAAAACCACACCCTTGATTTTTTTATGAATCCAAACGTATTGTAAGGCAATATGCTGGTCCTAGAACTCCTCATTCGGAGTTGCTAAGAGAAGAAATAGGACACTTATTGATGCTGCAGGGACCATGTTGTTTAATTCTAAACTTCTTATAATATTTTAGGCTAAAGCAATCAGCACAATGTGCTATGTTTAAAAAAGAGTGTTAATAGTTGAGATACATTGGAAAACCTTTAATAAATTATGGTATAAGAGAGAACCATTCATAGGGTTCCTTAGATATTTTGGATGTCCATGCGCCCTTCTTAATACCAAAGATATTTTATCCATGTTTACTAACAAATCGTTAGATGGGTTCTTTGTAGGGAACTCATCATAAGCTAAGTCTTATAGAGTATACAAGAAATTTGATCACATTATCGAGGAATCTGAAAATGCCATATTCAATAAAAATTATTCAAATAGCATTGGAAATACCTAAAAGTTGGATGTTTGATCTAAATGGAGTCACTAATACATTTAACCGTTTAATTGGGAATGTTTTAGGAGACCATTTCAATTGATCAAGAGACAAATATGTTCCAAGTGCTGAAGACCACAAGTAGATCTACCACAAGGGCTAAGTCATATACTGATACAGTTCAGCCACATTCAGCAGATTCATGTGCTAGTACCACAAACAATGTAGGTCATCCATCACTTTCTCATTATGACTCATAAGATGAAGAGTCTCATGATCATTGTGGAACTAGAAAATCTCTTAACGATGAACCAAATATGACATATGGTGAAGATAGAGTCAATTCGGTAGTTGAAACAGTCAATCCATCTGCCAAACTTCCCAAAACAAATTTCTCAAACATGGATCTATCTCAGTAACTCCAATAGTCCTAAGACTAAAAATTTATAAAGAGCATCCGATTAAGAATGTCATTGGCAATGTAGATAATGGTGTCAAGACAAGAAGCAAGGTGAATAAAGCAAACATTTGTTTGTATTCATGTTTCTATTCTCAACAATAACCAAGAAAATTTGATGAAACCTTAAGATTTAACAGCTGGGTAGAAGCTATCTAAGAGGAGCTTCTTCAATTAGCTAGATAGAAGGTTTAAAAACTATGCACGCTTCCTAAAGGGAAGCCTCTAATAAGAACCAAATGGTTATTCAAAAACAAAAAGAATGATAATGGCATTTTTATCAAGAACAAAGCTAGACTTTTGGTACAAGGGTACACACAAGAAGAAGGGATTAATTATGATGAATTCTTTGCTCCTATGGCTAGGCTTGAAGCAATCAGAATATTTCTAGCATTTGCTTCCTCCAAAGACTACAAAGTATTTCAGATGGATGTCAAGAGTGCATTCCTCTATGGTGAAATTGGTGAAGAAGTTTATGTCTGTCAACCTCCTGGATTTGAAGATCCCAAGTATCAATATCATGTTTGCAAACTTGATAAAGCCATTTATGGTCTTTATCAAGCCTAAGGAAACAGTATTAGACACTCTCTACTTCTATCCTAAACAATGGATACACCAGAGGATCCATAGATAAAACTCTCTTCATCAAGAAATTTGATTTAGATATCATTTTGGTACAAGTGTATGTGGATGATATCATATTTGGGTCTACCGATGAGAGCTTGAGCAAAGCCTTTAAAAGTCTCATGAAGTCAAATTTTAAGATGAGTTCAATGGGAGAGTTCACTTCTTTCTAGTTTTACAAGTAAAACAAACCTGTAATGGTGTCTAAATAAATCAATCTAAGTATGTTCAGGACATTTTTGTAAGACTTCTAGCTACTAATGCTAAGTCTGAAAAATCCCAATTTCAAAAACATGTTCATTAACTCCATATCTTTATGTGGAAGCAGTTGACCAGCATAAGTATAGAGTAATCAGCAAATCTATCATGTATCTCGTAGCTAGCAAACCAAATATCATGTTTCCTACATGCCTATGTTCAAGATTCCAATCTGCTTTAAAGGTGTCACATCTAATGGCCGCCAAGAAAATTTTGAGGTATCATAAAGGGGACCCTAAGTTGGGATTATGGTACTATAAGATAGCAGACTTCAATCTCTATGGATATATAGATGGTGATTATGGTGGATGTAACATCAACAAGAAGTCCACCTCAAGAGGATGTCAATTTCTAGGGGAAGATTGGTTTCATGGCAATGCAAGAAGCAAACCTTTGTTTCCACATCAACTGCTAAAGCAGAATACATTGTTGTATCATGTTATTATGCCCATATATTAGGGATTCAAACTCAACTTAGAGATTATGGAGTAACCTTTATAATCACTCTGGTACACATTGATAACAAGAATCCCATCTCCATCACCAGCAATCCAATTTAGGATTCAAAGACAAAGCACATTGATATCGAGTATCATCTCATTAGAGATTATGCAGAAAACAAAATCATTAAATTAATTAAAGTCCATAAAAATGAACAATATGCTTATTCACAGATCCTTTTGATAAAGCTAGATTTAAATATTTTGTATATTCTAGTAGGATGATGAACTTTATATACTTAAATTTTTTAATTAATGATTACTAATAATATTATTAAAAAACTTATTTTAATAGAATGGGTAAGACTATGTGTCTGCCGAAATTTGCAAATTAGTAGATAAATAGCTATTGATCGAATATGAACAAATAACTGGGCATTTGTTGAATTATGCACGTTAGCAGATAACTAGGTGAAATAGGGCATGTACCAAATGGGGGATTCAACACATTAGATGATTTCTACACATGTATTTTGAAAAACATCCTCTAGGTCCCACTTTCATCTTTCGATACAAGTGGTGCCGAAGAAGTTTCCTGAAAAGACTATTTCATTGTCCCACACTATCAATTTTACAGTTACGATGGTAACACATTTCAAAATTCAAATTTATATATTACCCACAACTATTAAAATCAAAGGTTTTCCCACCATTTTCATCTTCAATCTTCTTCACAAAGCAAACCCTTAAGCTTTCAATCTCTTAAACCCTACCAAACTCAATCAACTTCTAACTGGGTTCTCAAACTCAAACCCTAGAATTCAAACCGAATCACAACATCATTGCATGACTTCAACCATTTAGTGATCCAGTCTACGATTACGTTCTTCAATTCCTACACAATAGCACCAATGCTTTTACAAAAACAGTAGATGTGGTGATCTATGTCCTCACTGTAACGGTGCAAGGACTAAAGGTCACCATCTCATGTGCCAAAATTCATCAACATCTAAAGTTGACAATAAAGATGGTGAATATTTTTTTCTAAAAAGAAGTGTTAAGTGCCACCTTCAAGGATATGGAAATGAAGAACCCCTCATGACGTCCACCTTCCTCTAGTATATCATAATTGGAGAATTGTTCTTCATTGCTTATCAAATAAGTCAGCAAGATGGGATCAAGTACCATTGGATTTAGTAGGGGCTATCCACGGTCCGGTTAAACAGCAACATTATGATATTTCCAATTTTATTTTTCAAAACCATTGTAAAAATGTAAAATTTTGTGTAAAATTTAAGTTTTTAATGTACCCAAGATTCATTAACTGATTTTTACAGAAGAATTGGGTGATAAACTTAAAATGGGAGGAGTACCCATACATTAGAAACTTTAAATAAAGCCATTTTTTCAAAGTTCAAGGTAACTCCAAAATATTTTTCTAGGATGGAATTTTCCTTGTTCCCACATATGCTTGAGGTCACCCACCACCACGGATCCTACACCCTCTACATTAATGCCAAAAGCATGAAAACAAAATTGAACCCTTGCATCTTCTACTAAGAAGATGCAAGCCTCCAAATCACCTCCTCTCAAAAAGACAATACTAAAAACCAAGGTTTGAGTCAAGTCATAGGTGCCAGCCTTATCGAGACAAGGCCTAAAGAAGAAGGTTTCTATTTCTTCTTCTGAGAAGACCCTTACCTAAGCCACAAGCCCTCCATCGAAGTCCCAACACTCTATTGAGCAAACCAAATGGTATACCCACATCACTAAAACAACTTATGAGGAAAATATCTTATTAGGAACTTATTCACATCCCAGGCTATTAGAATCAGCTCCTTAATCTCCTATACAAATATGTACTACCCTAGTTGATAATGCCCCTACTATATTTTAGCATGATCCACCATCTTCTCATATTTCCACAAAATATAGAAAGTATGGATTGATATGTTTGTATTAGTATTTGACCACATCTTTTATCCTAAGAGATTAATCTTAAGGAGGAAAGGATCAATGTGGAAGACTAGTTCTCTACTATTGGTCCATTAATTGATCTGTAGGATAAAGACTACATCCCTAAGACCTCAACCATGGCAACTCACTTGACAATGTCTCCTATGAGTCATTCCTTAAGGAGAGGAATCCAGGGTGATAAGAAATCACATCTGGTGGTGAGGGTGCAGAGGCATGGTCTAGGACCTCATCTCCAAAGGATTCCACATATGTGGATGAGGGAACTATGCAACAAATCCATGAATTTGTGACCCATAACCTTGAACTTGCTCAAAAATTTAATGCCTCATAGGTTGAAAAATTCAAGGCTTCAAGTTTATGTTGGATGTGCCATAGTTCTAGAGTTTGAGAACTACCTACTGAAATATATGGTAGAAGCACAACTCAGAACTCTAAAACAACAAGCTGTAAGAGTTACCATTCCTGAAGAACAACTCATAACTCTTTAGCGAGCTCAGCAAAGGAAGTGGATCTTAAACATGAAGTGGAACAACTTCAAGAGACCATTGAGCTTCAACAATCCATCATCTTGCATCTTCGAGTCTCTACGGCACAAGAACCTTTGGATGTGCCTTCCTCTAAACGCTTAGTGTCATCTAGAATCTCAGATGAAGCTACCAAAAAGAGGGAAGATAAGCCCAAAGAAGTTGAAGATATTCTCAAGAGATTAACTAGCCAAGTTGAAAATGTTGCACAACCAATCTCTTTCTCTACCAAATGGATTGACCAATATGAACTTCTATCAGAAGCTTAAGCCAAACTAAATGAGCTTCTCAATAGGTATAATTGTGATAAAAGCTAGGAGAGTGATGAAGAGGATGAAGTAAAAGGTTCAACATGGGAAGAAGAGATTGGCCATGATTAAAAGATTCAACACTTCTATTTTGCTCTCTCTTAAATGAAAGAGATATGATGAGTAATCATCAAAAAGAGAGTTTATATTAGGACATGAAGCTCCCCTAAGGTATCTACTAAATAAGCACCATTATTAAAAGTGTTCTTGGAAGTTGTGCATGTGTTTAACAAATAAACAACTAATGCAACTGTCGAAAGCACTAGGCAAGAAGATACTTCAGTAGAGGAATCAACAAACAAAATGGTAGTTTACACAGGATGAACCCAAGCCATGAAAGATGACATGGAAAGACATGGGTGATTCTTGAAGCTTAAACAACTCAAGAATATAAAAAACAAAAGGACACACCTAGGTCTAAACTTAGAAAATTAGTTGAGATGATATTTGGTCAACAAGATGTTGAAACTACCACCTAAATTAACTCTGACGTAAATATGGAAACAGATGGCACAGAAGTCACTACTGAGAGAGCTTAGACAACTACGGATGATCCAAAGTTAGCTGGTTAGGCATCACATGTAACCATTAGACCTTTGGTAGTCAAACTTACTAAAGTCTCTACGTTTAACAAATGTAAGAGACCCTTGACTACTAAAGAGGATACTGAAGTTGATCCACAAAAATCAAAGGAGAGATTTTGATGACTAAAAAGGTAGAGTTGTTCTCATGCAAAGTTGAATAAGAAGTTGTAGTACTTAAGGCAAAGAGAACTGAAGAACTTTCTGTTAAGAAAAATATCATTGCACTGATAAAAAGTGCAAAGAAATCAAGAGTCGCAAGAACTACAACAAATGAATTCAATCATGGTGGTGAACCAAGCAGAACAACATCTAAAGCTCCACCTAAAAAAATGCCAAACTTGCCAAAAGGGTGACATCTAAGTTATCCCGGCTATCTACTAAAAGAACCCAAATGATAAGTACTCAGCAGGCTTCAGTAACTATAACTGTCGAACCCAAACCCCTGACCTCTACTGAGAAGAAAGAGAAGAAAGATAAAAAATCTTTCCTAGCAACTCAACTTGAGTTGAAAGGATTCAAATTTTATCAGGTCAATGAGTGGAGCACTATTGAGACAAAATCCAAATTGATAGGTGTAACTCATACTGAATTGAAAAAATAGCCGAGCTAGGAAAAAGAAAAGAGGGCTGCATCAAAAAAGAAACAAGGAGAAAAGAGTCAATAGGAGTTCAAGGAAAAACAACAAATGAAGATGTTCCTCAAGTATTATCATTTCTTTAGTAGACAAGTAAGCCTAATAAGTATGTCAACTTTTGATCAAAATAATAAAGGAATCAAACAAAAGATTGTAGCCAAAAAGCTCCAAAAGTTTGAAGAAGCCAAAGACCAATGTGAAAGATGACACACCAAGTCAAAGATTGTGACTCAAAGATCTTCCCAACTATCCACTGAGCCTTCAGCATCCCTAACTCAACAACCTCTAATGATAGTCAGCCCATCTCGTTAATCCTTCCAAAGAAGAAGAAATCACCAAAGATTGTTGTAAAAACAAGGATTGTTGATCTAGAAGTACAGGAGAAGATGCATAAAGGAACAAAGGTATTGGTTGTCAGGTATCTTACTCAAATAAAGAAATTTGTTGTCAATGGGTCAAACAAAGAGATCATGTACAACGACCATTAAAATGAAGTAGTTAATCCGCCCTTTCACATTCTAGAGCAAATTACTAAGTACTTCAGCATCTTTAGAAATAAGAATGAAAAATCAGAGATGTTGCTACATAAAGTACTAACCTTAGTTAAGTTTAATGCTTGTGAATAGATTCTTAAAACTCCACTCTCAGCATATGATCCTATAATAGAGTAGGAATATAAGCAAGAAGAAAATTGAGAGAATGATGATACAACAATCATTAAATGGAGTTATGATTTCAAAGCTAAGAATTTCTTCATAGAAAGAAAGAACAAGTCAAAAGGTTTTTTTCTATCTGAGCTGGAGGTTCTATATTTAGCCTTGAAGACATAAATAGGAAGTACAAGTTAGCCTTAAAATATGAAGGCATGCCAAGTAAAAATCTATGGTTGCCATTTTGAAAAAGAAATTTAGAAACAAGGCTGAGCAAAGGGAAGAAGAAATAGTTCTGCATGTAGTCCACTAAGCATTTATGACCCAATTACACATTGGAGTTACAATTCCACAACCAACACCTTCACTGAAACATATGTCAGTGCTAGCAAAGCTGAAGTCAAAGTGTATGATCTTTTAAGACTATCTCGTCACAACATGAAAGGTTTGGGGAATCTATCTCTATACAACCCCTCAAGAGGAATAAAAGGGTACATGTATGAACTTCTGTTGATTAGAATGTTTGAAAGATGAAGAGAGAAGTTTTTGTAGCATCATCCTAGGGGGAATTTATTAATATATGAAGAGGATATGCTACTGAAAACTCAAAAATTATGCACTAGCCTCTATCTAGTAATTTCTACCAATTGTTGAATTGTCTACCTATTAGCATATGTTGAATGTCTACCGATCAGCATATGCTAAGCAATTTCCGATCATTATTCTACTAAAGAGCTTTCTAATCAACTATGAACTACTGATCTGATGTTACATAAGACAAGATTGTCTGTACCAACGACCGTTGTGTTCTACCTTCAGTAGACAACATAGTACTATAGCTACCAAACTCTAATATGTCGACTGTCTATCTTACTATACATTTTGCATATAGAATACTTTTTTTACCGTTTAGAATTCATAGTACAAAGTCTTTACCCTTGTATAGTAGAAGCAAGCGTTTTAGCCACTTGGTATTATTTGTGAATTGTATCATTTTATTCAAAAACTTAATCAAGTGAATGCTTAGAAAGAATAGTATATGCTTTTACCTTTTCTCAAAGTATTTGTGTTTTGATAGTTAGTACTTAACTTAGATTTCATATTCGTTACCTACTTATCAAAGTAAAAAGCTCTTGTTAATCTAACACCAACCGATCCAAAACTATTAACAATGTATATTCCTTTGTTGGTATATATGTTCTATTTGTTTTAGTTTATATTATATTTTTTGCAATCATTAGGAGTGTTTTGCCCTTAGTCATCCTAGTTTGGGACCTAGACTTTGTTTATGAATGTTTGATTTAGGTTTATTGTATTGGCTACCCTTGGCACAACTCATTCATGTGATGGGTGATGTCAATCGTCCATCAATGGAGAATGCATTTAGAATTTCTCTTTAGTTCAATATGTTATAACGATCCTTTTTGTTCTTTCTTTATGTTTTTTCTATCAGCGGGGATGTCATAGACCGAGGCGGTGTTGTAAGAAACAAGGCTTGTTTGGTGGTATAATAATTCTACCAAAAGGAGGGAATTGCCTATAAATAAGTATTTGCATCAGCATCCAATACGAATATTATTTGAATCTATCTAGCATACATGACTTCTTTAACTTCACAGTCTATATATAGATGGGAAAGACATATTTCTA
The DNA here is from genome assembly GCA_018326385.1 of Flaveria bidentis. Taxonomy (NCBI): domain Eukaryota; kingdom Viridiplantae; phylum Streptophyta; class Magnoliopsida; order Asterales; family Asteraceae; genus Flaveria; species Flaveria bidentis. The sequence goes on along the minus strand of BJCM01065330.1, from coordinate 5,927 downwards.
TATGGATTGGTCTAAGTGGAAGTCTATGTAAGTCAACTTATATTTTTTTTAACCAGGATTATCCAAAGCAAGTGTACAAACTGGATAAGACTTTATGCCGCTTACATTAAGCCCTACGTGCATGGTATGAAACTTATTAAAACATTACTTATATAACAATTTTAGGCATGGAGCTATTGCTCAAATGCACTTCATAAAGAATGTCATGATCATTTATGGAGAATTCATTTAGAATTTTTCCTTTATCTCAATGTATTACGATGATCCCCTATGTCGTATCTTTTGTTTTACTTATCAGTGCAGGTGTGACAAACCAAGGCGTTGTTGTAAGAAACAACGCTTGTTTCTACAAGGATTCTAGTAATACGATGGAGTTGACTATAGATAACTATTTGCATCTGTATCTCATCTAGAGGCTATTCTAATCTTTCTTGCATATGTGAACTTTTTAAACATCAAGGTCTAACAAATGGTTGTGAAAATGACATTTCTATATGACAAGGTCCAAGATGAACTTTATGTAAGTCAACCTCTAGTTTTATTTACTCGTATTATCTTGAGCAAGTATACAAACCAGATAAGGCATTATACGGGTTGCATCAAGCCCATGTCCATGGTATGAGACTTTATTATAGCATTTGTTAAAGAATAGTTTCAACAATGGAGCTATTAATTATAACAATTTCATAATCAATGTTGTCGGGAATATGAGTGTAAATATACATGAATGGTATTATCTTTTGGTATATAAATATTTAGTTGTGTAAAGAGTTTGAAGAGACTATAAAATCCAAGTTCGAGATGAGTTCCATAGGAGAATTGGTATACTTTCTTGAAATGCAAGTTCAATATGTCTAAAGCCGGAATCGTCAAGAAAAATACATGAATGATATTCTAACGCTTTTGAATTTCGATTACTACAAGGGTGCTACTACTTTTATAATTCATATGTAGCTTTGACTCCTTATCTTTCAAGAGACAATGTAGATTAACGTCTTTACAGATCTATGATCGGCTCTCTCATCTAGCTCATAGCTGGTAGACCAGATATAATATTTTTAGTTTGTATACATGCTCGTTATCAAGCTAACCCTAAACTCTCACACTTCATTGTTAAAGAAAAAAAAATTGATACCTTAAGTATAAGCTAAAAGTTGGCCTTTGGTATCTATAAAAGTTTAAATTTAATAAGTTCGCTTATTCCGACTCAAATTATGGAAGCTGGAATCTTGAACACAAATCCAAATACAACGGATGTTGGTATCTAAAAACTGACTCATGTCTTGGCAATGCAAAAAACAAACGTCAGTTTTCATTTCAACTTGCCAAAGCTAAATACATTACTCCTTCCTCTTGCTATTATCATGTTATTTGGATACAAGATAGGATGAGAGACTACGGTCTTACATTTCTAGAGATATACATACACGTTGTACGTGTAGGCTTACAAGTCCTGGTAGAAGCTTGTTACAATCATAATTAACATCCATACGGTTTATTAGTAAAGCCATGTGATAATGAATCATTAATTACCACATTTCTATACATATAATACCAAGTAATGATATATATCTGCATCTATATACAACTTGCATCATGCGTGTATATATACACATGTCAAATCATTATTCTTTTAGTTTTATAATGTAAGAGCTCAGGCTTTCTTCTTTAGTACTTTAGGTATTCCTAAACTAAAGTATACACATAAAAAAGACCAGCTAAAAGCTAAAAGATATAGGAACCATAATTACGTTAAATATTTAAGATACATCACAATAACAAGTTTTAAATTGGATATAATTTAATTCTTTCAAATACAGATGTCTGAAATTTAATCACATTCACATGAGAACAAATCAAATCATAAATATGTTCATGGATATCTTCTATATTTGGATTTGATATGTAGCTTTAGTTTGAATGATCACCATCAATTATATGAATTTACAGTTTACATAAATGATTATGTTTTTAGTTATTTCATTTCACACATAGATATATAGATAAAATATGAGTATACGAGATTCATTAACCAGTCTCTAACAGCCCACGCTGGAAACACTCATTTATAAATAAAAATATGTCGTAAAGATAGACTTGTTAACGACTTGAAAACCTAATCAAACAAAAATGGGGAAGAATAAATCTTTTTTTTACAATAGACAAGTTGGAGTGTGGGACATCACTAATAAATTATTGGCAAGTTTGATTTATTTATTTTGAGGGGGACATCCGCCGACGGAAAACGACAAACTTGTTTCAGCTTTTGCGTTAAGATAATATTATTTTTTTTCGAATATCTATACAATGCTGATATTTACTCTAACGTAGTATTAATGCCTAGAAGAGCAAAAATATTTCTTTAAAGGACGATGATTTATTAATTTAAATAACAGTTGAAGATATCAAATGTTATATTATATCATAAAGTTAGTGGTCAAAGAATTATATAGTTTTTGTTTATTAGAAACTATTTGTAATTCAATATCTGGTAATTCATTAACAATATATATATATATATGCTGATACAGGGACAAGATTGTACTAAAATAGAGAGCAAATTACGTTTAAAGTTAATAGTTTATCGAAGAAAGAAAACATGTCTCTAATTATCAATTTAATTCTTCTTGAATGGAACTAGCTATTTGGATTTTATTGTTTCTTCATATTAATTGTTTGCAAATCATTATATAATATTTAGAAAGGGTTCAAATAGAAAAGGTTTTATATTTAAAAATTGTAAAAAAAATTAGTGAAATACGTTAAAAACAATGGATAACAATTATGAATTAACAATTAATAGATCTAATATGATAAAAACAAATAGAAAAGGTTTATATTTAAAAAAATGTTAAAAATTGTAAAAAAATAGTGAAATACGATAAAAACAATGGAAAAGGTTTCCAATAGAAAAGGGTTCAGATATAAATAATAAAACAAAATTATAAAATGTCTTATTATGTTATCTTAAACACTCCAATTTTTTATATATACATAAGTGAAATAATATTATTGTTTACTTTTAATTGCAAAAAAATATATTAATAGATAACAAGTTTATATAATTTATAAAAACATAACCAATATATAAAATTTTGTTATCTTAAACACTATACATTTTGAAAAACACATTGATGAATTAATATTGTTGTATACTTTTAACCAAAAATGAAATAATAGATAACAACAAATTTATATAATATATAAAATATAATAACCGAAATAACACATTATGTTATTTTAAAATTGTGAGTGCTAAAAAATTTATTAATAAAATAATATTATTATGTAGTTGTAATTGTAAAACAAAACTATAACTAAAAAATATATACAACCTATATAAACAATGCCAAAAATAACACAAAATTATCTAAAACATAAACTATAATAATGAATACATATGAAAAATACATAATATAATAAACTGATATTTGACACAATAAAGTTATTAAATATAATGAGCTGATATATTTAACATAATAACCAAAATATCATCCCATTTAAAATAATAGAATTACATATGTTAAGCTAAAAGTCTTTCTTAAACATTTTAGATTATATTCCATTTTATAATAACCTCACCCTAGTATTTAAGCAAAATTATGTCTACTTTCACGTATCTCACTTAATCTTTCGACCATTTTCATTGTAATTTTAGGATCATTACCCTATATGTTCATAAACCAACGTAATGAACAATGTTCTACCTCTTCCTCTATGTCCCTTACTGTAACATCCGTTATTTTCCGAGATAAAACCCAAACCTAAACTCATTTTGAGTTTCTATTATTAAATTATATAATAACTTTAATAGATCAAATACATTACATAAGTAATTTAATATTAATAAATTTGTAATAACATTTATTTATAAATAATTATTTACATAAAGTTATAAAGACTTATTAATCATTTTATAATAAATAACTAAATAGAAGATCTTATTAAAATTTATTAAATGAATTTTAATAAACTTGTAAAGTTTTATAAGTAGTTATGAATTTTAATAAATAATTAATATGATTTATTAGATTTATAAGTCAAAGGTTTAAATTGTAATTTCTAAAATTTAATATAAAGGTTTCTAGCATAAAATAACAACTTTTAAAACCACAGGAGCCATTTATGTAATTTATTAAAAGAAAACCAAACCACCCCATACCCCCCGCAAATCCGGGCAACTCATTGGCCAACCTCGGCCAATTCTCCGGCGAGGTCAAAAGACACATAAAAACCTCCCAACATTGAACCCAAACGATCCCAACCAGTTCACGAATGTGGTTCGAATTCAATGGTGATCTTTAATTGCGTTAATTAGTTGTTATGTACAATAAACAAGTTGAGTAACCGTTGACTTTAAATCATTGAGTCGTTCAAACAATTAAGACTAATATAATCCAATTAATCGAACCAAAACGATCGTTTATCTCTCTCTAAATGATTTTCACATTCAATTTCACCTGACAAACATAATTTCATCGCAATTGATCATCACTTTCATCTTCGACCCGCAACCCAACCGATACCTATGATCGAAGCAATATTAGTCACAATTGATAAAGGATTTCTCGTAATAAGTATCCAAAGAAGCTTCATACATGATTAATAGGATTATCATCATCATTCTTATCTCGAATCAAATCCACACAGATCGCAACTATCTTTCGCATGTACGTCGTCAAATTGATGTTGTTCAAGTGAAACTAAAACACAATCTTAGTCGATTTCATCTGCCAAATAAAATCCCTAACATTTTATTTGTTAACATTAACAATTCGGGGTTCAATTTGAGCCAAATCAAATTAGGGTTCATGAGGAATTTGGGGGAAATTCTGAATCTATGTTTTTAATAATTTAGAACCAAAGTAAACCACGGCCATAGCCCTGGTTCACTAGTTAAGTCACTTGCATACCCAACATGAGGTCCCGGGTTCGAAACCGGGCTACCTCATGTATTTTTAAAGGCTTTTCAGCCTTAATTAGTTTATAGAATTTTTTTTATAAATATAAATAATTTTTATAAACTTCAAATATTTTTTAAGGACACCAAATATTTTCTGTAATTTTTCTAAAAATTAAATAGTTAAATATCTTTTTGATAAAATATTTCAAATTTTATTTTTGGATTATTCTTTATATATAAAAAGGAATTTTGAACAATAAATTTATAAATTATACTTGGTCCAAACTTTTCTTTAAAACTATTATTATTTAAATCATATTTGCTTCAAAATTTATTTATAAGTGATTTAATTTTATTTTTCTTTAAAACACATAAATAATATATATTACTTTATTTCATTATTTGAAGCACTTACAAGAATTCCCAAAATACCAAATTTAAACCCTAGTCCTCAATTAATTCGTTAAATCTATATTTATATGTTTAATCTTGTAAGTATATATATATATATATATATATATATATATACGTTTAGGTAACTTGTAAAAGAAATCGTTAGAGTCTCGTTTAAATTCTATCATCATCTTATATATATCAAGTGAGTTTCCATGCCCATTTTATATTATTTCACACCTTTTGAGGTGAGATATGTTAACCTTATCAACTTACACTTGTAACCTTTTGATACTTGTAAATGCACATGTAATTTATCTTTATCTTTTTGTCATGGTTATTAATATTATTGTGAGTGTTATATGAGATACATTATATGTTGACAATCATTAACTATTGCTAGCCTGGCGACGTCGTAGATTTTTGGCCCTGACAAGCCTATTTGGTGCTAAAGCCGATGTATTGCCGGCTCACGTGTTCATCATGGGAACCAAGTACACTTAGCCAATCTTATAAACTTGTAATCAAGTTGAAGTTTGGTTGTAACTGTATGTGTTCTATAAACTTGCTAACTCATAACCATTGACATGAATTGCTACTTGTAAATCTTTATATATATATATATATATAT
>BJCM01065317.1:0-11849 GCA_018326385.1 Flaveria bidentis | reverse complement strand
TATATATATATATAGATATATATGTAAATCAAAATAAAATTAAGAGTAAAATATCATTTTTGTCCCTGAGATTTCATTAAATTTGTTATTTTAATCCAAAATTTTTTTTGTCATTTAAGTCACTATAGTTACAAAATGTTATCATTTTCATCCATTCAACTAACTCCGTTAAATACTAGGATATTTTAGTCTTTTTCAATACCCTAATTATTAATTAAAACAAATTAACCAATTAATATTCAGTTAAAATTAAAAACACATGAAACGACTATTGAGACCGGTCACTTCGATTAAAAAGTTTTGATTAACTTTAACCAATGTTGTTCGATTGATGTCTGTTGTGTGATTTCAATTAATCTTCACGTTTGTTCAAACATGTATCTTCGTTTGATTGAGTAAAATGTGAAAGTTTATGAAGAATAAATGATAAAGTTAGAAAAAGATGTTTCCTAGTTAAATGTAAGAGATAAAACATGTATCTATTGTGAATGTTCTTTACTTTGATAGGGTATGAATTGTTCTAAAAATATCAAGTTAAAGTTCTTAGAAAACTAAAATGTTTGAATAGAATTATATATTCAAAAATTTTGACGTAAAAATCTAACTAATAAAATACATTAACTAACATTATGTAATTACATTTCTTAAGTTATAAACCAAATTTTCTCTGATTTTTAAACATCTATAACTTTATAATACGTTAATATATTTAGAAATAAAAAAGCTACAACAAAAAATGAACATGTTATTCTTTTTAATTAGTATGATATTGTTATAATTTTTTATTTTAAAAAACGTTACATGTTATGTTTTCCGTCGTATTGCGTAGACATCCATTTAGTCATGTGTCTCTCTCCCACTTTATTTATCTATTTCTATATGATATTTAAACGGACATATGCTTTTAGTATATAATCAATATAATCAATTTTAATTTGAAGACTATATGAATCACATAAATGTAGTAATTTAACCGTGATATGATTATAAACCATATAATCATTCTTTTTTTATTTCTCTCTCATCTTATATATCAGGTCAGTTAAGAAATATAACTCATAAGGTTTTTTTTGTTATAACGATTCTTGAATAATATTTATTTGTTCGACCCCTCAGCCTCAGTGAGGGGTAAAAATTAGTTTCGTGATATTGGTACTCCATGTTTGTATTCACTTACAAGAATTATTTCGGCGTTCTAATCCTTTTATGTAATTAACAAATGTAATCGTTAGAGACCTATGTAAAAGGTGTCTCCCAACAATTTCTCTTTATTATAAAACAAATTCAAACTATATAAAATCACTGCTTACCTACACATGTCGATTCTTTGTTTTTTGTTGGTCTAGACTAATTTTGTTGTTAAATATGCATCCTCTATTGATTTGTTTGGCGTTTGATTTTTTTTTTATAGTAAATGCCTAAATCCCCGTTTAGACCATCGTTTAAGACCATTTTATACCCGTTTGCCGTCGTATAAACCCTCATTTTAAAAAAGTTCCACATTTTATACCTACGTTTAACACGTGGTACTTACATTAAATGGTATATGAGTTAGTTGTTCTAAAATACCAAGTTAAAATTCGTAGGAAACTAAAAAGTTCGAATAGAATTATAAGTTTAATATTTTAATGTAAAAATTTAACTAGTAAAATACACTAATTAATAAAATATAAAATGGAATCAAACTAAATATAACCAGTGCTTGCCTACACAGTCCAATTCTTTGTGTTTGTTGGTGTAGACCGATTTTTACACACATTAATAATAATGAGTCGGGTATGAGACAAGATTTAATAACCTCGTTGCCGTACACAATTATAAACCATGTCTAGTAAGTAGTACCCGCCAGGTAGACAGTTTCCGGTTGCTCGATATCCATCAGGCTTGTGGGCTTACCCGGAGTTTGCAAGGAGGTGTTGATGAAGGGGATGCAGCTGACCTCTCGAGGAATCCACGTTGGGTTTCATCAGCGTAACAAAGCATAGAATCTATACATTCTTCTAAAGCAATCGAAGGCCGAACGGGCTTGAAATCCAGCAGCTTAGCGTACTCAGTTATCAAATGATACATATAATCATACACACGGTCCATATTCAAATGCTCCATATAATCCTGCACGGCTTTTCCTATTGCCTCCGCCTGTTAGACGTCATAAGTGGAAATAATGACCCGTAAGAAGAGGTGGCGGACTCAATATTATGTTTTATCTCTACTGAAAAATTATGATTATCATAATATCAGAGAATAATAACATAATGTTTTTACCTCATATGGATGCGAATTTCCCCACTCGACTGCTGTTTTAATGGATGGACATATGTTTCCAGGGGAAATAGGCAAGTAATGTTCTCCGGGGGAGAGACCTCGACTGAAAAAATCCTCGTATTTTGGGTTGATTATGAGTGGAACACAACCACATGACAGTATATACTTTAAGCTTACAGACCAAGCATACCCCTCGGCGTATATCTTATACCTGCATAAACACAAGCATGGATGATCGCCTATATACATAAAACGACTAATATACCCTTTGACAGCGACATGATAACTTACCGATGATTGCATTGGTTAGACAATTTGGAGTTCTTGAACCCGTCCACTATTTCTTGTGCCCAGTTCTGTAAAATACTCATGTTAGATATAGAAAAAACCAAATGAATCGAGTTTTTAAATGAGAACAGGAAACATATACAGAATATGGTTTGAAATATTAACTTCTTTTGTTGATTACTGCAATGAACATGTACCTGACGCAATATTTGTGCTCCCCACTTATTCGTGTCGTTACAGGAAATCAATTTTTCCCGAACTGGAGAGTGAACATACGGATTTCCTTTCCAATACGCGTATGGGAACTTATCTTTCCAATTAATCTTTTGTGAACCTTGTTTAATGCTTTTAAATTCCTCTTGCCAAGATCCCAGGTTAACTTCTACCCTGAGACAAAATTATCAATCATCAATTCTGCAATTCTATATCGATTAAGCTGTATAATTTGAAATGGATGTTGGTGATCAACAGATTTCGATGAACCTTTAAAGAAAAATAATATGATTGTAGGATAACTAATGAGAGGGAAATTTAGAGAGGGAAAATAACCGAATACATAAATTGTCAACCACACATTAAACTGAAGTTTTACATCGATATGTAGACATTGAACCGGTGTCATTCTAATTGACAAAGGCATAACTGCGAGCCCTAAACACACCACTAAACTACCGGTTCTAGACTTAGGATAATAATATAATTGCATGATAATTGTCACATACTATTTACATAAAATAGACACATACTTATCATCTTTAATGCCAATATTAAACTTTGAACAAAGGAAGCTATTATAAACAATAAGAATGTCAATCCATGCATGAAGAACCTCACATTTGCAAAAGCAACATAACATAAATCTAGCTACAACCTAAAGGCTAGCCATACAGTCAGTACTCTAGTCGGTCTCAGGTTCAAATCTAGCTTTCACTGGTTTTCTACCTTCAACCCCTTAAAGGTCATCTACCCAACACAAGTTGCATTTTACGTGATTCCATGGGTTAGCAAGGTGTCGGTGGACTCCTGTGAACTATTTAGTAACGGGTTCTCAAAGGTCAACAAAAGAAAAGCTAGCCATAATCTAAAAGAAGAAGAAAGTCAACATTGTAAAATGCTTTGAACCAAAAAGTATTTCTTGAACTCAATTCAGAAGTAATTGGCATTATAACTCTCTAAAGGACAAAACATTTAAAATGCTGCAATGCATATACAAAAACACTCTAAATGATTGTCCTAATTTACTCTTTTGTATGTTTCCATTAAATAAAGTATAAAGTTAACTGCTTTACCTAACAAGTTCATATGCATCCAAGATTCAAAGAAAATCCTGAAGAAAACTGATCATCTAACTTACCAACCCCAGAAAGACCAATCAGGAAACGGGATGTCAAAATGATTAGCCGTGGTGCAATAGCGAAAAATGGGCAAAGGCATAGCCGAGTGATCCCTCTTACGAACGCTTGGTCTGTCCATGCAATCAAACATCAAATCCACATCCGGGATGCTACCCGGATACCTCTTAAGAAGCTGCAAAATCCCCCAAACAGTAAACAAAGCGCGACTCTGCACACAATCATAATAATAATCCACATACAGCTTCCCATCAATAATCACCACACGAAAAGAAGCAAACTTCTTGGCTTCCATCAAACTAGCATATGAAATACGCGTGTTAGACCAAGGCTCAAGATCGCGATATATCCATTTGTAAAAATCAGGGCACTGTTCTGATTCATGAGTGAATGTATTCTGCCCATTGTTAGTCTTTCTAGCACAAGAAAGATAAGAGCATTGTATGATCTTTGAAGCTCGAGCGTACTTCGATTCGTTTTCAAAACTTTTCGCAGGGAATAAATGCCAAGGAGTTGGCTCTAAGTTATGACCAACGACAGTTTTCGTCTCAGTAGCAAGGTTATCCACCTGTTCGACAAAATGCCACAATCAACAACCACAACCACAAGTCTTCAAATACACCACATACATAGAACTTTGATACAGTAACACAATTCCACATAAAAGCCATCAAATTCCAGCTATCATTCACATAATTTTCATTAAAATCCTTACCACAACAAGGGTTTTTACAGAATTCAAATTGATAAACGCAATTAATCAACATTTGAACAAAAACCCAATTGGATTTCGTACAAAACCAGTGAGAAGATGCAATCATACCTCAAAGAAAACAAGAAGAACAAGAGTAAAGATTGAAAGCACAAGAAAGAACCGAGGGAGGGGGTAAAGGGTTTGATAAGTTGTTTTGGAAAACAATCCCATAATCGAAGGTTGATCTTGCTAACAATATACTGATGAATGATCGATGTAAACACACTTTGAAATCGAAATTCGACACTTGTTGCTGGTGTAAAATGGATTCTGATTGATGAACTCAACTAACAGTCAATAGCGTTTCCCGCATCCTACTCCAACGACTGACTTTTCGTCTTCGTATACGAATGTGCCTCCGATTTACCCTTCATCACATGTGGTTTTATCGTTTTATCAAAGGGGACCATTATGCTAAGTTGTTAGGTTACAAGAATGAAGAATGTACAAATAACCAGTGGTTTCAAAATGATTGTTTGAATTTGGTTCGGTTGTAAACGAGTAGAGTCGTGTTGGCATGGTTATTAAGTGATGCACGCTGAGTCGAACTGAACTGGTTCATGTTTAAAGCATTTTTTTTGTTTTTAGTTTTAATGTTCTAACCGAGCAAACTACATCAAAACCAAACTGAGCCAAGTTTTATGTAATCGAGTTTGAGCTCAAACTTTTAATGTTGTTTAGAATTTAAGTAGTGTTGTAACTCAAACTAACCATTAATTTTTATGGCTTTGAACTTTTGAAGTTATGAATATTTTTTTATTGGGACTAATATGTCCACTGGCCCTCCATCTACAAATCCAATAATCATTGTAGTCATAAGGTTATTCACATATTTAAAGATAAATAGTAAATAAAATATTTACATTTTAATAAGTTTTGGTCCTCGTAGGAGTCGTTAGCATTTTTTCTCATTTACGAAGACGCTACATGATTTTTCTTACTTATCTCGCCAACTCTTAATTTGAGGTTGAAAAATACTCTATTGTCTACCATCTTTCAAAGACTTTTCCAAATAAATAATTAAAATTATGAATTAATATAAGGAAAAGTTTATACTAAAAAATTTTAAAATTAAAATGTGTAGTAAGTAATTTTAACATTTGATCTCCTTAAGAATTGATTAAGATTAAGAGACAGTTGAGTTTAAATTGTATATTTTTTTTGTTAGAGTGAGATTATAGTAATAATTATTTTTGTTGATTTTTTGTAAGGTCTTTCATATTTTTTAAGCATTCATCACTTTTATGTACGGTATTGTTTTTTTATATAAAAGTTATACTATAAAAACGAGTGTTTTTGTATACATAAAACAAGTACAGTACTTTTATGTAATAAGATAAAAAAATTCATGTTTGAAGCTCATGTATCGTCATTGTATGTTTAGTGCAGTTCATTGTGTCGCAATAACAAATGATGTAAAATATATGAGATAATCAACTAATATTTGACACAACGCTTAATACATATAACAAATTATGAGAAATATATGACACAATAAATTAATATTTGACACAACAAACTTATAAAACACAATAAACTAATGTATTTGACACAATGACCAATATTACTCTGTTTAAAACAATAGATGGACACATGTCAATCGTACAATTCTCCAAAAAAAATTTAGTAAAATATCTTTTTAACTATGACCCTTCCCTAATTTTGAAAGATAAATAAAGATATTACTAAAATAAATAAGGCTTATAATACATAAAAAACCATTTCAAACAAATAAATAACTAAATTATCACTAAAAATTACTCCCAACCCTAATGTTTTTCAATTTCTGCCTTCGTTTGAAGCATTTCGGTAAAATTTTGTTGCAGTAATGTGGCATTTAAAATATGGTTTAGATGTATATGACGTTTAAAGTTTGATTTAATTTTATAATATTTCACATGTTTTTAGGGATTACATGTGAAATATTCTCTTAAACTGAAACCAAAATATAAGAGAAAATAAAAAGGTCACAAAACAGTTGCAAATATCACGATGATGAGTTGGTCAAAATCCAGTTGCAAAACAAAGTGTCACAAACTATTCATAGTTTTGGCAAGCCAAAGCGATTGTTGAATTTGGTTGCAAAATACCTCCGGGTAAGCTAAACGCTTTCCAATGAGATTACCATAGACATTTTTGGCACCATAAATTTATATTTAAATAATACTAATTATCAAATTGTTTTGTATCTTGATGTTATATAATATGTTTTAAGTCTTTATAGTGTATACAGTTATTATATCATGTGTTTTATTGTATATACATATAACATGTATACTAATTGAAAATCTTAAACCCACCACCGATCATCACCTTTTGGCAACCCACCACCGCCATCAACCCCAACCCCCAATCCCCACCCTCTCCAAACGGTAACTCCCACCACTGATAATCACCTTCCATCCCCGTCAGTTTCACTACTAGAAAGATGCATCCATCTCCTACCCCCACGGCCCACCCCCTCCATCAGGCAACCACCACCACCGAAAACTAGTCATCCCACTTCGCGCGATGACCGATGAGTGCCACCAGGACACCAATCCTCACCTTCCATCCATGTTAGAGCACAAAGAATCGACCACCAGGAGTTGGTCGTCAAGCTCTTCCTCTTTCTTCATTCTATAGAGAAACCCTAACTTTCTCTCTCTAAAATGAAAAACGAGAGAAAATAGAAGAAAATGTTGGTGAGCGGCGATGTTTGACCGACGATATGTAGTCATCTTAGAAGAAAAGAAGACAAAGTGAACGGTGGCAGTCAGTGGTGGTGGTGGTGGTGGTAAATCTAGAAAGACGGAGATCCTTACAAAAAACAAAGAAAAAAGAAAGATAGTGATTAAGAGCATTCACAATTCATCCCTTATTCTCATCCTTATAATTACATTAAAAAACCATTATTTTCTCTCTTTTTTTTTCTAATTAAATAATATTTTTTCATATCTTTATCATTATATTTTCTCTTTCATCCACTCACAACCACTTTAAAAAATATTAAAAAATTATGGGTGTTGTACCGTGTTTCCTCAAATATGGGGAAACAATGTACAACCCCCAGAATTCTTCATATCTTTCACTCACAACCACTTACGACCATCCCCATAATATAGAACACTCACTCACATAAAAATAGGAAACGAGTTGTGAATGCTCTAAAAATGAGAAATAAATAGAGTGTTTAAGAAAGTGTGTGTGTGTGTTTGTGAAAATATGATATTTTTTAAACCTAACTCAATTTTTATATTTGAAGTCTCAAAATTAATTTTTGAATTATATTAATTATTTTTGAACTTTTAATTAGTATTGTTCAAAAGAATTATTTTCTTAAAAATATCAGATTAGTATTACGTGTATTACATGAGTTAAAAAGTAATATGTTAAATATATGAATTATAAAACAATATCCCAAATGTTTATTGTGATAAAAACTCATGGTCCACTTGGAGCACTTTGTATCAATTGAAACTCAAACTCATGATTTATAATTCGGAAAGCGAAAGCCATGAGTTGTCTCCTCATAAACCTATTGATATAGAGCTTATTGGCAGTCGAAAATATTATTTAATTAAATTTTAATAGATTGATTAAATTATTTCCATAGTTTTACCTAGAGGTGGCAAAATGGATGGGTTGGATTGTGTCACACCCCAATCTTAACGGTGAAATCGTTGAGATGTGAGCGTTAAGATTATTCACAGCCACATAACACTACTATAAATTGTAAATATGATTAACCATAAGTTTAAATAAGCATTACAACCATAAGCCTCCACATAATAAAATAATAAAAGTTCAACTTCCAAGTTTTCAAGACATGATATTTATTTTCCTAGGTCCAAATCCTAGGTGTAAGCATGCTATGAAAAAGCATCTTCTAGGATTATTTCTGTTTTTTTACAACCTCCTACCTTTAATACATGTCTTTTATTTAATTAACTTTTGTACTATTGACTAAGATGTTTCTTTTTCACCAATTCCAAGATAAGTACAACTCCATCATGTCTTTCTAATATGGATATAGTTTTTTTTTCTTTTTCCTTCATAAATATTTTTCAATCTAAGAAGACTTCTTACATTTATCATATTTTCCTCTATTCTTCTTAAAATTTCTGTCTAAATTGTATATTTGAGAAGAAGTAACCTCATTCATGGGTGGGGGCGATGCTAACCAGGCTCCCCCATTTGTTCTTACTAAAAAAGTACGAACCTTCATATGTATTATTTTTTTCTTTTTTAAAAAAACCATCTCTAAACCTTACACAATCTTCTCTTCCACCTACTTCATGGGTGGGGTGATCAAGGTTGTGGGGATGGCGATAACCCTCGCTAAACCACCACCCAACGCCACCAAATCAACCCAACCTACTACAGTGATTCAAATTTGGTTCAAATCAACCTAGATCTTTCATTAATTGACCCATATTTTTTTTCCACAAATACAATCAAGTATATTTTTGGGCTTTGTGTGGATCAAGGATTTTCGTAGTGATGCAATTTCACATGTTGATTTGCACTGGTACTCGTTTCTTTTTCAACATAGTTACAACTCCTTTAGAAGCTTTCAAGCATGTTTATAGTTGCTTTGGTATTATTTTGCTACAGGAGTGTAATTACATTGGTGATTTTTTTGTTATAGTAGTCTATTTTTTATTGTTTAATTTTGCTATAATAGTGTAAGTACAGAGGTGTTTTGTTGTTACAGTGGTGTGATATTGTTATTTTAGTTTTATCAAAGTGTTCAAATTTCATTACACTGGTGTAGTTACATGATGTAATTTCATTTGGTTGTTAGGTTGTTGTAAACATGAAGTTATTGATAGTTGCAGTGGTGTAATATTGGGTGTAGAAGGCTTTTTTACAGTGGTGCAACAATAGTGTAAGTATTTTGTTGCACCAATGTAGTTTCGTTAAGTCGGGTAAAAAATACAAATATGAAAAGGTCACATGGGAATTAAAGAGAAAAAATATGATAAATTTAATGGTGTAATCTTTATAAAAGATAAAAAATGTATAAAAAAGTTTTAAAATTTCAAAAACAAAAGAATTTGAACCCATTTTATAAGGTTTTATTTTTGTTGTTTTTATATATGTTTGTTTTATGTAATTCACTATAAGGAATTACAATAATGTAATTGACTATACATTCAAATAAACATACTGTAACTAATTGTAATTAAATATGTTGCACTGTGTTACATCACTGTAATATTAAATTACATCCATACCATAAATTTTTCCACATGTTACAATAATGTAATACGTAATGTTCAAACAAAAAAGTTAAAAGTTTTTGAGAGTATATTGGAATTAAAGAGAACGTAAGTATAATTGTTACATTAGGAAAAAATATAAGTTGTGTTACATTAGCAAAAATGTAATACATAAGTATTAAGTACTGATTACAACATAAGAATCATGCAAGTAATGTAATTTAACTACACTAATATACTTGTTATATTAGCAAAAAATATAAGTTGTGTTACTAACATGACTATAGTTATATTAATTTATTATATTATATTATTTTACATCACATTATAATGACATTATAATACATGTTATCAAATTCAATTACAATTAATTACATTTTATAATAGATTCTATTTTTAGTGTGATTTAATCTAAGCAATGTGGCATTTATCTTATGGTTTATGTTAGTTGATATTAGTATATACTAAATGTTGTTATACTGTTACATCAAATTACATGGCTACTCATTAACAATACATTATTTCAATGTTAATGAAAATACGATATACCCATTTTTATATAGTAGACCAACTTTATATAATTTTTGGTTAGGCCGATGTATTATAGTGTAAGTAACGTAAGATAATATAAATAATATAATGTAATGTGAATGAAATTTTGTGTTATTTTAATGTATTGTACATCGTGTAACTATTGTTAGTTTATACCAAGTATGATGTAATCTATCATAAGTCATTTAATTACTGTAACTCAATGTTAAGTAATTGTATATTTGTTATTTTACAATATTGCATAAGTGTTGAGTACTAGTTACACCACGAGAGTGTTGTAAGTAATGTAATTTAATTACACTAATGTATTTATCACATAAACAAACAACATAAGTTATGTTACTAGAATGCCTTTAGCTACATTAAGTTATTACATGCCATTATATTTTCTTACATCCAATTACAATAGCAT
Source organism: Flaveria bidentis (assembly GCA_018326385.1). Classification (NCBI taxonomy): domain Eukaryota; kingdom Viridiplantae; phylum Streptophyta; class Magnoliopsida; order Asterales; family Asteraceae; genus Flaveria; species Flaveria bidentis. The sequence goes on along the minus strand of BJCM01065317.1, from coordinate 1,022 downwards.
TACATTACAGTTACATACATTACATTGTATCAGATTTTTTTTGTCTTCCCGTTCAGTTTCATGTGCCACATCCTTTCAACGATGTACAAAAGTAATATTAAAACAAGGTTTATTAATAACACTAGTGTATTATGAAATTGTGATTTTATTATAACCGCCATATATATATCAAAGTATTGTATAGTAACTTATATGATTGTATTATTTTTCATTTCACTAATGTAAATTAAACTTATAGAAGTGTAATTACACTAGTATAACATGCCAACACTAATTTCACATCACATAATTACATAATATTATAGTGTACTTACAACAAATATATGACGGTATTATGTAGGAATATTTATCACATTGTTATAAATTTATAAAACGACATACCCTTACTAAATAGGTTCAAAAACTAAAAACATTTTATAAAAAATATTATTACACTAATATAAACATTAAATAACGTCAATATAACACTATAATTAAATCAATGTCATTACACTAACTGACGACTACATTAACTAGCATCTAAACTCTTAATATATTAACATGGTTTATAAGAAATTTTATGACATAATAAATTATCTTAAGTAGAAGAACATATATATTACTTATTTCTAATAAAATGAACTCTTTAAAGTTTTACTTAAATTGAATACAGTAAAAGAAAACATTAAAGAAAGAAATCAAAAGTTATGTTAAGAAGATGAAGAATTATTATGATTAAAAAAAGAAATAAAAAGTTTTGTTAAGAAAATGGAGCATTATTGTGATTAAAAAAAGAAATCAAGAGATCTGTTAAGAATGTGGATAATTATTGTGATTTGATGGTTGTATAAGAATGTCAAAAAGTAAAAAGTAAGTATTAATTGAAATGATATAAAAACTTTAATACCCTTCGGTGTTTAAATATAAGTATTCAAAGTATTAAAATATTCATATTTATTTGGAGCCATTAGAATAGAGTTTCTAGTATTGATCTATGGTTAAAAAAAATTAAAGGGTTCTCATAAATAAGGTGAGTTCTTATT
>BJCM01065316.1:0-19260 GCA_018326385.1 Flaveria bidentis | reverse complement strand
TGGCCTTCCAGTCGTGCGACTCGCACAATCGCACACAACTCCAATCGCATACACACAGTCGCATGACTCAGTCGCACGACTCACCCAGTCGTACCACTCAGTCGTGCGGTTCGCCCAGTCGCCTGACCCAGTCGCACGACTAGTCCAGTCGCCCCACTCAGTCGTGCGGTTAGCCCAGTCGTCTGACTCAGTCGCACGACTAGCTCAGTCGTGCCACTCAGTCGTACGACTCGTCCAATCGCACGGCTCAGTCGCGTGGACAATCCCAGTCGTGCAGAACAGCAGAATCGCGACTGTCGAGGGCAGATCGGCCTCCGGCCGATCCGTGCACGGGTTTTAGACTCCAAGGACTTCCACAAAGGTACTATGACATATGTGATATGTATAATCATAACACATCTGAGTGTTACTTTAACAAGTATTGTCATATTTATGATATGACCAATCACACAATTGCTGATTATTATTTAAAAAAATATTGTGCCTTATGTGGTGAAAGAAATTATAATACTGAGGATTGTTTCTTCTTGAAGAACTCGCCTAGAAAAGAATATGGAAATCAAATATTTCAAAGAAATCAAAATTATGATTTTCAAGGTTTATCTAAACAACCTTCCTTAGGCTTGAGATCTCTCAGAAGAATTAATGTTGATTATGTTGATCATTATACTGCTAGACCGCAACAGTATAAACAATAAAATTTCATTCCACGACCCGTGAGAATGAAAAATGAAACATTTAACAAGAAAAGATTTTCTAAAAATGTTTCAATTGATTGTTCCAAGTTTCTTGATGATGATCTTGAAAATAATTTTAATGCTTTAAGGTCAAAAAAAGAAAAGATAATCAAACAGTTGTTCAAAGAGGATTTGAAAATCCAAAATTTCAAAAGAAACATGATGTTAACAAGCTCTATTTTAAGCAGTTTACCATTATGGACAAGTATGGGAAGCCCAAGACCATATTGGATTGGTTGATAACTCAACTTAAATGTCTTTGAAATGCAGGTACGCCCAAGAAGACCAATGAACACATGGTACGTTGATAGTGGGTGTAGCCGACATATGACAGGCAATCATGCCTTGCTTCAAGGCTTTAAGAAAAAAGATGGTACGCATGTAGCTTTTGGTGGTGATGCAAGTGGAAAAATTGATGGAAAAGGAACGGTATAAAATGGGATTATTAGCTTTGATAAAGTCAACTACTGTGCTCAGTTGAACTTTAATCAGTTAAGCTTTTCCCAAATTTGCTATAAATCTTATTCTACTTTCTTTGATGACTTTAATTGTTACATATTAAAGCAAGGTTTCCAAATTAACAAGGAATGGGTGGTTGTTAAAGCTATTCGTGATCGAGATGTCTACAACCAAGATATGTCTCATGTTGATCCTTTAACAGAAACAACATGCCTAATTGCTCATGCCTCAAATGATGAAAGCTAGCTTTGGCATAGACGTCTCGGGCATTCCAACTTCAAATACATGAACAAACTTGTAGCAGGAAATCATGTAGTAGGCATACCATCAAAGAAGTTTGCTATATCAGACCTCTGTAAAGCATGTTTGAAAGGGAAGCAACACTGGGCGTATTATAAGTCCAAGCTGATAAACTCAAATTCCAAGCCTTTACAGATGCGGCAGATGGATTTATTCGGTCCACTAAACATGCAAAATATTGGAAAGAAAATCATCTTGTCTAGTTATCATTTATGATTGTACAAGATTTTCTTGTGTTTTCTTTTTGTGTGCGAAATCTGAAACGGCTTAATTATTAAAAGAGTTTATCACTAAAGTAGAAAATCAATTTGATCAAAAAATATAAATAATTAGAAGTGATAATGGAACAAAATTCAAGAATGCTATGACTGGGTAAGTAAGATTGAGATTCTTACTGAGAATCGAATATGGTAATCAAGTCAATGATTGAATGGCGGAAACAAACAATCAAAGAACATTCAATGCAAGAATTAAACTCATAAATGCTTTTGTATTATATATATATATATATATATGAAAGTTGATTGATTACAGGGAAAAAATGAAAACAAAAATTCTCTATGTCTATCAGTTGTCACCTCATGTATGAGGTTTTCTATTCTCTTTATAGGCAGACAAGATGCCTTTTACAAAATGACTAAACTACCCCCAACCTATTACATCAGAACTAGTCTATTTCTTGATCCGCATCTTTGCTTGTTCATCCGCATTGACAAATGCGGATGAGTTAAGTTGATCAACATTTCTTCACTTGATCATCCGCATTAGTATGTTGGTCATCCGCATTAGTTAATGGGGATGAACAAATATTTATGCGCATTTGTTCGGTCACCCGCATTTGTTAAATGCGGATGAGCAAAGTCATGTCTACATTGATTCTTGGTCTTCCACAATTGTCAATATAGAAGAACAAATACTTGTCCGTATTTGTTTTATGTCTTCCGCATTGACAAATGCGGAAGACTATACTTGGTTTTTCTTGAGCAGGATCTTCATCCGTATTTCTTCTTGGACTTATGGGATTCCAGCAAAGCAATCATCAAATCACCCATTGAATTGACATGTATGATCCTTTCAGGGTGCAACATGCTAATGTTGACAGGTTTTGTGCAGGAAAAAGGATCGCTCAATAGTTTAGTGCTCCTATAACTCCTCAACAAATTGGAGTTTCAGAAAGGAAGAACCGAACGTTTATTGAGGTAGCCCGTGCAATGTTAGCACATGTTATTATTCCTATCACTTTCTGGGATGAAGCAATATCAACCATGTGTTTCATTCAAAATCATGCTCTATTGGTGAAAGACAAAAAGAAAACTCCTTATGAGTTGATGTTTGGTAAGAAACCAAACATAGATTTTCATAAATCTTTTGGTTGTCTGGTTTTGATTCTAACTTAAATGATAAGCTAGGTAAATTTGATGCAAAATCTGATGACGAATTCTGTCTTGGGTATTTGTCAGCTTCTAAAGCTTATAGAGTTTATAACTTTAAGACGAATATTATCATTGAAACTTTCAATGTTAAATTCCTTGAAAATTCATTTCCATCAGTTACAAATGGTCTAGCTTGGTTATTTGATTTAGATTCATTGTCAAATTCACTAAATTCTAATCTGTTTGAATCTTCTTCTATCCACAAGAAATAGGTAGGAGATCGTGGATCCTTTAGTGACGATTCAGTCTCTCATGATATGGATGATTCAAGCCCGGACTATCCATTCTTCTCATTTGCTAGAGATTCTATATTAAATTCCAAAAATCATGATCAACAAATTCTAGAGCAATATCAAGTTCATGAAAATTCTAATGTTTCTAACCATTTCCTAATGATGGACCAGAAATTCAACAACTTGAGTCTGGAACTTCATCTGTATCTGGAGATATAGATGTCAATGACAAGATTGATTATTTCATCAACTTACCAACTCAAGTTCTGAATTTCACTCCATATTGTTCAAACTTGTTGCATTAGCTCTCCGACTTTATGATGTGAATGTTCAAGATGATGAGATTCCAACATCTTGTATTCATAAGAAACATCCCATATCATAGTTTATTGGTCCTTTGAATGAGAGAACTACGAGAAGTCATACAAAGCAACCGAACATTTGCTTATACTCGTGTTTTCTATCTCAAATTGTTCCTAAAAACACAACTAAAGCATTACAGGATAAATATTGGATTGAGGCTATGCAATAAGAGTTGCTACAATTTTGTAAACAAGAATTATAGAAGCTTGTGGATTTACCTGAAGGAGAAAATGCCATTGGCACTAAATGGTTGTTCAGAAAAAAATTAGATGATCGAGGAATAGTTGTTAGAAACAAAGTAATGCTAGTAACACAAGGTTACACCCAGGAGGAAGGAATTAATTATGACGAACTGTTTGCTCAGTTACAAGACTTGAAGCAATTCATGTCTTTCGGGCATATGCTTCATATATGAAATTCAAAGTGTACCAAATGGACGTCAAAGGTAACTTTTTGTATGGACCAATCACAAAAGATGTGTATGTTAAGCAACCTCAAGGTTTTCAAGATGTTGAATTCCCCCATCGTGTGTACAAGCTGGGCAAAGCTTTATATGGTCTACATCAAGCTCCTAAAATATGGTAAGAGAGATTGTCCCAACATTTGATTCAAAATGGAAAATTGAACCAATGTTATTCATAAAGAAAGATGCAAATGATCTCTTAGGTGTTCAAGGTGATATCATATTTGGTTCTACAAGTCAGAAATTATGCTTAAAATATGAAAAGATTATGAAATATTGTTTCCAGATGAGTTCTATGAGAGAGATAAACTTCTTCCTTGGATTGTAAGTGAAACAATCTGCAGATGGCATTTTTATCAATCAAAAAAGTTTTTGTTGATAAGCTATTGTAGAAGTTCAAATTGCAAGATTGTCAATCTATCATAACTCCACTAACGTCAATACCAAGATTGATCATGAACCGAAAGGAAAATATATTGAGTAAACATTATAAAGATTTATGATTGGATCTTTGATGTGTATCACTACATCTGGACCTGACATAATGTATGCTCTTTCTGTATGTGCTAGGTATCAACCAGACCCGAAAGAATCTCACTTTAACACTATCAAACGCATATTCAGATATCTCAAAGGAAAATCGGCTCTTGGGTTATGGTATCCTTATGAAGGAAACTTCGAGTTACATGGATATACTCATAGTGATTATGGGGGATGTTTTCAAGATTGCAAATCTACTACGGGTGGTTGTCAGTTTTTAGGTCCTGGATTAGTCTCATGGAAGTGTAAGAAACAAAAAAATGTCTCGGTATAAGCTGCAGAAGCTGAGTACATAGCTGCATCACCAAGATGTTCTCAAATCATTTGGTTACAAAACCAATTGCTAGATTATGGGTTCAATTTTCTTAAAACTCCTATTTACATTAATAACACCACTACTATGTTTCTAACAGCTAATCCTGTGTATCATTAAAAAACAAAGCATATCAAAATTTGATATGATTTTCTCAGATATAATTTAAAAAAAGGTTTAATCATTTTGATTCAAATATCAACTGAAAAACAATTGGCTGACCTTTTTACAAAAGCCATTGTACCATGAAAGTTTGAGTATTTGGTTGAGTCTATTGGTCTTATTAATCATATTGAAAACTGATTTTGTTTTATCACAATGATAAGAACCCTCGCTTCTTTCAATAAGCAAATTAAAAGAGAAACTATCAAAGTTAACTGTCTGATTGTATATATTATGCGTGTGTCCTAAAAATAAAAAGCAAATTCAAAATTAGAAATTTCAAAACCACACTGAAGTGAGTCATCATAGACCGGAAGTGATGAGGTATCTTTTGTTGTAATTCGTTACAAACCTGGATAATCTCACCTGATGAAAAAGATGCCAATGTGCACAATCCTTTCAAAAGTCCAAACTAAATGTCCTCTCATTTTTATGAATCATCTATATCCAATTCTTTATGAAACAGATTCAGGGATTATCTAATGGTTAGTCCATGGTAGTTTTCTTAGAGATTATCAAATGGTTTTACCATACTAATTCTCTCATTGAATTAAACATGAGATCTAGTTATACATATATGTCAGGTTTTTAAGTTGAGTAAAAGTGCTTGCTTGCATACCTTCACGAGGGTCAGACTCTAAGTCTAAGTGTGGGTTACACAATCTAACCTTAACAATCCAAGCATTGAAAAGTAGGTGTGCTAATATATTTACCAAAGTACTCATGGTATGTCCTTAGATCTAGTCTATCCTTTGCTGTGGTAACGCTGTCTTGGAACACACCTGATCAGGATTTAATCATTGTCTATGTCTATCCACAATTTCTTTTACTTTTAATGTGTTGATTATTATCTTATATGATCTCACTGCAGGCTTATGATTCATTATATATCTAGTAGAGTTTTTATTCTGCTTTATTTTGATTTTTGCATGATTTTATGTGTGCAGGCATGTTGATAACTATTGTTTTTATCTTAATTTTAAACTTGTATAAACTTATATGTTTGTGAACTTATAATGTTTAGGGGGAGTAAAGATTGAAAAAGAGAAAATCAAAATAATTGTTGAAAAGGATGATGCTAAGTTTACAAGTATGTGTTTGTTTGATATGATACAAAAATGAACCTAACAAGATTTCAAATTGTTTTTGGTTTGAAATATGGAAAAGTTTCTTGCAAATAATTGAATTGAGAAAGTTTAAAATTTTTTGAATTTTTTTTAAAATTTTTGAGACTAAAATGACGGGAAATTAATTAAAAAATACAAGGTAAAAGTTTGAGTGAGAAATAGAATTTTTAAATGATAAAGTCAAAAAGTCAGAGTTTTTGTCAATAGTCAAACTTTGACCAAGGGTTGAAAATTTCATGAAGAATAGTGACAATTTTCAAAATTAGGGTTTAAATTATTTTGGTGGAAAATTCCAAGTGTTAGATGTATGGAATGGTCCTCATGCGCCTAAATAGTGACCTTAAGTCTAGTTTAGGAGTGTGATGAATTTTTAGTTTTATGATTAAGTGTTGGGCGTTTTGATTACAACTCATGCGCCTAAGCAGTGGTAATGAGTCAAAAAATTTGATGAAGTGTTGGGTGTTTTACACAAGTTCATGGACCTAAATAATACAAGACGTTCCATATTGAATATAAACCAAGTGTGGACTCTTGAAAGCCTATGCGCCTAAACAGTTCTCATACAAACTGAGGGTTCATGAATTCGTCCAAGTGTTAGGCATTTCAGGATAGGTCATGCACCTAAACAGTGCTCATGCACCTAAAATAATGGCCATGCACCCGAATAGTGCAAATTCATCGACGTCCTTTGATAAAAATTTCACCAATTTTACCACATGCATCTCGGTCTCATGCGCCTGAACAGGGATAATACGCCTGTACAGTGCCAATAAAGCTAAACCTCATGCGTCTCGACAGTGGTCATGCGTCTACACAGTGGTCATGCATCCAAGGGTTTTTCACACACATATAAATTCAACACTTCATAGAATTCATTTCATTCGAACATTTTCACTCTCACTAAACACTTTGTTCATATTCTCTTACACCTGACGATCATCATACTTTCTTGTTTATTCTGATTATATGATGTTGTTGTTATTCTAAGGTATAACTAGTGACTGTAAACAACTTATTGAGTGTATTTCATCAAATCAGCGTCAATAAACATCACATTCAATCCGGCGTTTGAACCTTATTCGGGTGTTCGAACCCTAAGTCTGAGTGATTTGAAATTTGATTATAAAACTTGATTGAATTATCAGAATTGAATCTAAAATTAATATTCTTACATGATTTCGATCACTTTAACATACTCAAATCTAAATTTCATCACAAAAATTGTTTGATGGTTCATGTGTTCATCGGTGAACAATAATAATAAAAAATTCATACAAGAAAAGAATTGACACTGTGAATTTCAAATAATTTTTTTCTTGTTAATCATCAAAACTCACCTATTTCTTAGAAATCAAACAAGAAACAACTTACTTAATTGATTATATCTTTTTAAAATTTCACTGAACTCAAAACAGTAAGTGTTAAGCACTTAGAAAACTTTTAATAAAAAATTGATCAAAATTTAAAAAGTAACATCTATTAAGTATATTTTAAAAAAATTAATGAAGGATTTATAAATTGTTACATGATTTTCAAAATCTCATAATAATGGTTGATTTTTTATTCAAAACATTTGAGAAATTAAGTGTGTAAAAACTTAAAAACTTTTCAAGAGTTATTGAATTTAAAATTGACAAAATATTTTGAGAGTTACATTAATGTAATCCATTCGTACTTACACTTGTTTTATGATGGCTGAGCTAAAATTTGGGCCCAAACATAATGTGGCTGCATTTCTTGATGAGGATGTTAGAGAAGCTGTTGGATATGAAGAGATGATCATATTTATTCTGAGGACAAGATATTTATATGCTATGTGTGCTCGCCTAGCTATTTATGGTAGACTGATAAAGAAATTTTAGAGAACAATTGAGGTTGAGAATGATGACGATGGAAGTAAAGTTTTGAGAGGATTTGTTTCTAATGACAGAATAATAGAGATCTCTAAGTAGTCTATTAGAGTTGCTCTTAGATTGGGTGATAATGATCCTCAAGACTAAGTTGAATACACTTTTGATGAGTGTAGAGAAGAGTTCATGATGATGGGACACCAGATAATTTCCCGAAGAAACAATTCTTCAGAGCTAGGTTATACAATCATTGGAAGCTATTATGTTGCATATTCCAACATTTCATCTCCAAAAGAAGTGCTGAATGGAATTCTTTTCCAACGGACATTGAATCTCCCATTATAGCATTGGCCATAAACAAAAGTTTTAACATGGCCAAATGGATCATGAACGGATTCATCTTTAATTTGGAGAAAGGGAAGATAACAAGTATATGATGTATCCGAGATTTCTTCAATGGATCACTAATGAAGAGCATCCAGATTGGTATATCTATGGAGTAGAAGGTGATAGACTCGAGCTAGAGCATATGTCCGAGATTGTGTACAAAAGATTAGCAGTCAATACTTGAGCTCCAACTGTCCCTTTGACTTGATTAATGATATTCAAAGAAATAATTGAAAAAGAAGAAGATAATGAAGATGAGGATGAAGAAGAACATGTTGATGATGATAGTTCTTCTAGTGATGATAATGATTAGGATAATGATGATAATGGTGGAGATTATCAAGGTGGTGATATTGCGGGAATAAAGAAGAAACCAATCAAGATATGCATAGTGAAGAAACCTTATCTGATCATAAAGATGAGACTACTCAAAATGATGAAGGTAGTGATGAATCTGAGATGAATGATAAGGAGAGAGATGATGGTAATGATATGGATGATGAGAATGTTGATGCTAATTTGGATCAAAACCAAACTTTTGATTTTTATTATATTGATACTATTCTATCTGAGCCTTCTCATATACAAGAACAATAGTTGATGATTGTGAATGAGACAGTTATCAAACAAACCAATGATGTTTGTGTTAAAACTAAACTTGATAGTAATGAAGAGGAAACTGATTAGTTGAAAGCCAAATTTGTTTATCAAGATGAAAAGATAAAGAGATTACAAGATGAAAATGATTTGTCAAAGCTGAGAATGAAAAGAAAGATGGGTTGATAGTTGATCTTGAAGAAAAGATTAAAAGACTGAATGAAGAGCTAGAAAAACTGAAAGAAAGTGTTCAAGAAAAACAAAAAGAGACTGAAGCTATTATGACTGAAAAAGATACTGAAGAAGAATCATAAGTTGTAGTGATTAAAAAATTATTTGAAGTAGAAAAAGGTAAAAGAAAGATTGATGAAGTTGATCCAGAATCAGCATCTGAAGCTAAAACACAAAAGATTGATATAGAAACAATACATGTCGAGGATAAAGAAATACAAAAGCAGATTGAAGCACTAGATGATATTGTTTCAGACTTTCCAAATGAGTGGTATAATAAAATATTGGAGGAGGAAGATGTGTGTGAAATAGTTGATTCTCCTTTGATGAATGTAAATGATGATATTCTAATTCCAATAGATTTTGAGGATAGATACAATTATCTTGTTAAGAAGAAGTACAATAGGGTGTTTCTAGACGGTTTGGCTGCAACTCAAATCAATGAAGAGTATAAAAAATGCATGATTGCAGAGTCGTCAGTACCAATCAATCCCAATGAGATTTGTTTGGAGCATGGTGATTTGGCACCTATGAGTGAGAGCTTAAACATTGATGATATTCCTATGAATGAACTGCACCATCCTGATCTAGAGGACATGAGTATTCCTAATCCGAGGACTAGGTTGTAATCCAGGAACTACCCATGGAAGAGGCTTAAAAGACTTAAAGGTAATTATTTAAGATGATTGGTGAGAAGTTTCCAAGAGACAGAGAAGATGTATAACAAGATGATTGTTTTAGACATGGATAACCCACAATATCTGGAAATCACCAAGAGGACTAAGGTGTTGAAACCTCAAGAGAGAAAATCTATGGAGTTAGTGAAAAGGACTCATGAGAAAAGAAAGGAGTTAATGAGAATGTTTCCTAATATTGAGCAACAGGCTTAAAAAGTTGATTTGGATCAGAAACAATTATGGAATAAAGCAAGGTCTGCGGGTGACATAGTGAGAAATGTGCTTCAAACAGGGCAATCAATTTTAGAGCTGATAAATGCTATGATTGTGCCCGATAAAACTAAAGAAGTAAAGATCGTGGTGTGGAAGTATAACAATATGTTAGATGCATTCTTGTTAAAAAGAGTAAATGCAATATGTGATGTGTACCTTTTTTACTCTACTAACATTACTCTGCAAGTACAGGATTTGATACAATTACATATGTCGCCTCTTATCAATCCATCTAAGGCTACAAGAAGAGAAAACTTTGTATAACTTCTTAATAGAGGAATTACAAGGATGTCAGCTTTTCTCAAAACATGATGTGATCAAGAAGATAAGATGTATTTTAGTACATTGAAGAGAATTTATAAGAAAGGAGATTCAAGCTCAGAAATAAAAGAAAGATATCCAGAAGCATTTAGTGATAAACATTTTGAGAAAGTGACTAATCCAGGATTGAAAGTTATAGATGGAACTCAAACGTCCAAACTAATCCTCAGATGGTTTTATGATTCTACTACTTTTCATCATAAGCTTGTAAGAATTAAGGATGATTGGGAAAAAGATATGATAAGCTTGTTTGGAGTATTTTAGCTAAAACTTCTTCATCCGAGCTATATTTCATTTTTATCTAACCAAGAGTTTGAGCAAGTGACGTCTGTAGATGCTGAGAATGACAAAAAATACTTCATGACAATTATTAAGGTGATGAATGCAGCCATGGAGTGAATTTCCTTAAGGAAAGCTCGGGCTTATGCAAATATTTTCAAGAAGGATATTCCAAATATAGTGTTCATGATAATTTCAAGCAAAGGCGTGTTAGAAGTACATGGGAAAGAGCATTCAAATCCACTTGTGTTTTATGCTAATGTTGATATAGCAAGTCTGTCGAAGGAAACTCTCCAAATGACGGATGCTATAAATATCAAGACAAATGAATGAAAGACCGAGCAAGGGATTTTGGTAGAGAAGTTCAAACCAGCTATAAGGAAAGCATTTCGCGCACTGGATCTGTACAAGGATTAGCCCATGTTCAAGATCAAAGACGAGACAAAAGATTATTTTGACTGAAGACAACATGCCAATCTTAGTGGGAGTATTGTTGGAGCCTTTGAAGATTAACATTTAGTCATTAGATTTTGTTTTTGTCAGAGTGTAGGGACTTATTTTAAAATAGATGTTCCTTAGTTTCTTTGATTAGTATAAATAGGATTCGATGTATTTTTGTGCATGTAGACTTTCAAATAGACTTTTGAGACATACTTGGAACTCTCTTAATTATACATTGTAATCCTTTTCAACTATCAATGAAACTTGTATGACTTTTTGTTATAATTGCATCTCTTGATTACTTTTTTCATATAATTGTTAATTGAATCATATCATACATATTGATCGATCCATTTGAACCTATCAGTCTATAATAGTAGTATACCCTAATCCTTTGTAAGCTTTTGAACGATCAATAGAAACAAGCATGTCCTTGAGATTCACAATGAACCTTTGAGGAGGAAGAAGAAGAAACCAAAGATAGTTACTGATGAGATTGCTAGAGATACACCGAAGAGACTGAGCCCAAGAGAGCGAGAGTCCTAGATGGACAGTGGGAGTTGTTGTCCAGACCATTATAGGAGTGGACTGGTGAGGGTGGTGATCCTTCTACATTTAAGGCTGGTGAGTCATCCTCACCCTATGAAGACCTACCACTGATGGATGAGCCCGTATGTCGTACCCAACTTACGCTTTCTAGGAGATGAATTCACTATGGGCACTAGATTTCAACCTTACTAGGTAAGGTGGGAGTGACGAGGAAGATGATGTAGGCTATGGATGGAAGGATGATGTCATTTTAGGAGGACAAGGTGATTGAGAATGATATCCTAAACCAACTACATTTTAAGATATGTGATTTAGAGTTAGGCCTCGCAGAGATGAAGAAGAAGCTGGAGATGGCAAACTTGAAGGTGGATCCTTAAGGACTAACTTGGTCCACTAACTACGATATGATTATCCCAGAATCAAACCCTGGATCATCAAGTGCTAGCTAGGTCAACTGACTATGATAACAACCAAGAGCCCCATAATCAAACCAAGACACAAAATCCCTCAAAGGAAAGTTCCAGCTTGGGAAATAAACAACCAATTAATACCCTAAAGGTGAAGGATCTATTAATTATTGAGTAATAAGTCTAGTACGTAAGTTGTTACCCAACATACTAGACTTGTCTTGAAATCCATACTTAAAAGACCCTATTGGTGACTATTAGTTTAGTTTAATAACTTATAAGTGACAAATACTAGTTTATTAAATATAAAATTGAATCCTTAAATGACAACCACATAACACACACAAAATGAACACATAAAAGTATATAATAATATAACATAAAATTTACTAAGTTATATACCAAATAAATAAATAAATAAGTAAAATATTAATTCATAATAATATTTCATCTAAGATTAATAATAAAATATATTCATAATCTTGTTTCTGTTAAGACAACTATCTCTTTTTTATTATGTTTTTATAAAATATTATTATGTTTCAATAAATCAACATTGATTAATCATTGTTAAATCTAGCTCAAATATGTCTAGATTCATTGTATAGGCTTAGCACTTTAATAATAATTTGTAATAAGCACTTGTACATCTTTCATCTTATATGTAACGAATATATAGGTTAACCCCAATATATATTGATTTATGTCTGATTGAAGGAATAACATTATAGTTAGTCAATTTTGAAATTTACTAAGTGTAAGAACTATCTACCGGTGAACACTTTGTACCTCCATAGATAGTCTGTTGGAAAAACAAAGGATTTGTGCATTCGAGGATCTTCTACAGAATAACAGTTTCCTGTGGATGAAAGAATTCCTACATGTAAGGCCTCGTTCCCGGGATGCTTACAGCTTGCCAATCATTGCTCAAAAAACATACAATTAGATTTAACTTTAATAAAAACATCACAGAGGAACATTTAAATAACTTTTCATTTCATAATAACTGCTTTTGCAAGTTAATACAATCATTCATTAAACATTTTCATTTGTTCGCATTACAATGCAAAAATAGTAACAAAAGAATGCCATCGAAAAATGCCAAGTAGTTGTCCCACGCCATCCTCAGCAATGCTCACCTGCCAACTAGAAAATGCATAAAAAGTCAACGTTGTTAAGTGAGTTCTAGTTTTATAATATAACATACTTTACTTTCATTATAACCGCTCTTTACTTTTGCATGTGATCAAACATCTTACGTGCACATAGATAATATCATTATTATCTTCATCATCCATTCATTAACTTTCTTTTATTCATTGTACGTCATTATCATTCGCATTCATTACTTTCATTCATTCGTTCATCATTACTTCATTTCATTCAATCAAAACCATGAACCTTACCCTACCCTCATGTATAAAGCTGGTACTGGGCTGGGGTCCATCATAGACCCCCCGTCATGGTGCACAACAGCCTGTCCACAGTACCTAGGGTAAGTTCAGGCGTACCATTGTCATGTGTTATACCCTACCGTCATGCATAAAGCTGACACTCGGCCCGGGTCCATCATAGATCCCCCGTCATGGAGCACTGCAGCCTGGCCATAGTATCTAGGGTAAACGACGAAGGTTCTACACATATGGTCAATCACAAAGAAAGACCCCGATTTGCATCCTTTTGGGGTAGCTAACCCACACACCGTTGAGCTAACACCCTACAATGGGTTGTGTCCTGACATACAAGGATTGCAAGACTTTCTTTACTTTCCATCGTTCATAAATGCATGCATTCATTCATCATGTTCCTCTTTCATTATCTTCCACTTTACGTTACATAATTCTTTCATTTCATTCATTAACATTCAACGTAAAGCCACGAGAAAATAATCATACAACAAGGAACATAAACAGTCAACATCATCATACATGGCATCATACATACATTACATACATCATACATATCATCATGCATAAGCATCATACTTACATCATAACATGCCCATCATAACATCTATGACCTCAAAAGTCAGCTTATATAGGCCCCGGGAACCTCCCTAGTGAATGCCTACATTCATCCCTTTTCCTAGAAAGTCAGAAACATTCTAATTGTTCATCCGCATTTGTCTTTTGTTCATCCGCATTTGCCTTAGTTCATCCGGCTTTGTCTTACTTCATCCGCATTTTTTTACTTCATCCGCATTTTTTCATCCGCATTGACTTTACTCATCCGCATTTCCCATACTTAGTCAATGTTCATCCGCATTTCATCCAATACTCATCCGCATTGACTTACTTAGTGGTTAATGCTCATCCGCATTGACTTCCATTACTCATCCACATTGACTTACTTAATAGTTAATGCTCATCCACATTAACTGCTCATTCGCTTTGACTTCTGTTACTCATCTGCATTTCTTCTACCTACTCAAGCAAATTCTAAAACTAAACTTATGAGCCTTAAACATCAGATTTTTGTTCCCAATCACCATCCATCATGTTCTAAGTTTAATTCTTACCTTCTAAGCCTTAGAAACACGACCATACATCATCAAGCATGAACATAACCAATCATTACATCATAACATCAACATACACTCATTCATACATACGGATAAAAACCCAGTTTAATGAAAACATACATTCATGCACTTCGAACCCCCAAATCAGTTAAAAACCAGTAAAAGAGAGGTTCTAGAACTCACTTTTCAGCTCTTGAGTATGGCTTCTTCCAAACTTGATTGCAATTTAGTTCAACCACCTAGAAATAAAGTAAAAACATACCCAAACACACCTAAGCATAAACCTGAGGAAAAAACCAGTCAAGAACATCATGAACACATGAATTTTTACCTTAAATTAGAATTCTTCTTCATCTTCCTTCAAAACCGAGAATTTTATGCTCTCTTTCCTTTTTCTCTAAAATGTCCAAGAATTGTGTGTAGAAAGGGTGACGGGCGGCCATGCCACCTATATCACCAACTTTTCAAAGATTTTGTCCTTTTTGAAACGTTTAACACCTAGACTATGGTTTATTTTTTTCCTTCTTTTACAAGTCCACCCCGCTTAAATAGGTTTCATCCCCGAAACCTGTTATTCCTTGAACAAACATGGGTAATGTTGTCTCATCTCTTCTTCAGTCTCCCACGTAGACTCGGATCCCTTCCTGTGCTTCCACTGTACACGCACAAGAGGAACCACTTTATTCCTCAGCCTCTTCTCTTATCGATCAATGATCGCCACTAGTTGTTCCATATAATTGAGCCGTTCATCTACCTCGATATCCTCTAGTGGAACAATCATATCCTCGTTTGCTAAACATTTCCTAAGATGAGATACACAGAATGTCAGGTGAATTCCACTTAACTCATTTGGTAACTCCATCCTATAGGCCACCTCTCCTACTCTAGCAATGATTCGGAAAGGCCCTATATATCTCGGGCTCAACTTGCCTCATTTTCTAAACTGAATGATACCCTTCCAAGGTGAGACTTTCAACATAACCCTGTCACCCACCTGGAACTCAATCGGTCTACGTCATTTATCAGCATACGACTTCTGTCTATCTATGGTTGCCTTCATGAAGGCCTTGATTCTTTCAAGCTTCTCATTCGTAGCCTCGATCACCTCGACACTTCCTAATTCTTTCTAACCAATATCACCCTAACAGACGGGTATCCTGCATCTCCTACCGTATAACATTTCATAAGGAGGCATACCAATACTCGCATGATAACTGTTGTTTTAGGAGAATTCAGCTAATGGTAAGTGGTCATCCCAACTTCCTC
The DNA here is from genome assembly GCA_018326385.1 of Flaveria bidentis. Taxonomy (NCBI): domain Eukaryota; kingdom Viridiplantae; phylum Streptophyta; class Magnoliopsida; order Asterales; family Asteraceae; genus Flaveria; species Flaveria bidentis. The sequence goes on along the minus strand of BJCM01065316.1, from coordinate 3,331 downwards.
TAGAAGCGATAACACATGCACGAAGCATATCCTCCAAATTATGAATGGTCCTTTCTGACTGACCATTTGTCTGAGGATGATAAGCCGTGCTAATTTGCAACCTCGTCCCCATAGCATCGTGGAATTTCTTCCGAAATATTGATATAAACCGGGTGTCACGATTAGAAACTATAGATACCAGTACACCATGACAAGTTATAATCTCCTTAATTAAAAGATCCGCCAACCTTTTTGATGAATGTGTCTCACGAATCGGTAGAAAGTGAGCACTCTTCGTCAGATGATCAACAATCACCCATATAGCATCATACCCTTTCGGGGTACGCGGTAGCTTCGGAATGCAATCCATGGTGATGTGCTCCCACTTCCATTCCGGTATGTCCAAAGGTTGGATCTTCCTATATGGCTTCTGATTCTCGGCATTCACCTGTAGATAAGTAAGGCATTTACTCACATACTCCACCACATCGCGTTTCATACCCGGCCACCAATAATCTTGCTTCATGTCTGGATACATCTTCGTGGCACTGGGATGAATGGAGTATCAATTCTTGTGAGCTTCCTCCAAAATCTTCACTCGTAGATCCCCAATACAAGGAATCCACATTCGTCTAAATCAAGTTCTAACACCGAGCATGTTTTCACCTAATTCCGCAACTAGACCTCATATTCTATCAGAGTTAAGATGATCTTTTTTAAACGCTTCATCTTGTAACTCCTTGACTTGCTTCATCACATCCGAGGTCATGATCAACTGATATGCTTTCACCTGAATCGGCTCAGGCCTCTCTTTTCGGCTAAGGGCATCCGCCACCATATTGGCTTTGCCCGGATGGTAGTGGATCTCGCAGTCATAATATTTTATAAGCTCCAACCATCTCCTCTGCCTCATGTTCAAGTCCTTCTGCTTAAATAAGTACTTCAAGCTCTTATGGTCAGTGAATATGGTGCACTTCTTCCCGTAAAGATAGTGCCTCCAAATCTTTAGTGCAAAGACCAGGACTGCTAGCTCCAAGTCATGAGTGGGATAATTGACCTCATGAACCTTCAATTGTCGGGATGCATAGGCTATAAACTTTCCTCTCTGGATTAACACACACCCCAACCCCGAGTTGGAAGAATCAGAATAAACCACCAGATCTTCACTTCCACGGGGCAATGACAAAACAGGAGCTTGAGTCAGCTTCGCCGTCAATTTCTCGGACGCCTTCTCTTGAGCTTGACCCCATACAAACTTTACATCTTTCTGGGTCAACTTGTTTAGTGGAGAAGTGATCTTGGAGAAGTCTTTGATGAATCTTCTCTAATAGCCCGACAAACCCAAGAAACTACGAATCTCGGATGGCGTCTTTGGAGACTTCCATTGCATCACCGCCTCCACCTTTGTCGGGTCCACCATAATCCCGTCAGGATTCAATACATGACCCAAGAATTGAACCTTGCGCAACTAGAACGCGCACTTGGAGAACTTAGCGTACAACTTCTCCTTTCTCAACGTCTCCAAAACCTCAGAATGTGACCGGCATGCTCAATCTCGCTCTTCGAATAAATCAGGATATGATGGATAAACACAATCACTGATTATCCAACATCGGTCGACACACTCGATCCATCAGGTCCATAAAAGCAGTTGGCGCATTGGTCTAACCAAATGACATAACGAGGAACTCGTAGTGACCATAACGCGTGCGAAAAGCTGTTTTACGGACATCCTGCTCTTTCACCTTTAACTGATGGTAGCCCGATCGAAGATCTATCCTTGAGAACCAACTGGCACCTTGTAGCTGATCAAACAAATCATCAATTATCGGTAAGGGGTATCAGTTCTTTATCGTCAACTTATTCAGCTCACGGTAGTCAATACACATCCTTATACTACCATCTTTTTTCTTCACAAATAAGACCGGGGCACCCCAAGGAGAGATACTCGGTCTAATGAACCCCTTATCAAGCAGCTCTTGCAATTGCTCCATCAATTCTTTCATCTTAGTAGGAGCCAACCGATACGGTGCTTTAGCGACAAGTTGGGCACCCGGTTTTAAATCAATCTAGAAGTTGATCTCTTGGTCAGGTGGCACTCCTAGTAAGTCTTCTTGGAACACGTCCGGAAAGTCACACACAACCGATAAATCAGATAGTTGTGGTGTTGGTTTTCCACATCCTTTACATAAGCCATGTAGGCGCTACATCCATGCCTCATGCACTTTCCCGCCACCGCCATTGAGATTACTTTCGGAATCGTCATGACCCGATCACCATAAACCGTTACCAAACTCCTATTACGGACTATCAATCGAATCATCTTCTTGCGACACACAATATTCGCCTCGTAGTCCGCCATCCAATCCATCCCAAGAACCATATCAAAACCACCTAAGGTCATCACGATCGGTCTAACAGGAAACTTATGACCTTCCAATTCCACATCACATCCTTCTATTATCTCATAAATCATAGTAGACATCCCTATGGCAGTTTCTACATAAAAGGGCGCCTCTATATTCTTACTAGTAACAGGTAGTTTAGCATAGAAAGTAGTAGAAATGAAAATTTCACCAGAATCGAATAATACAAAGGCTAAAGTTTGGTTTACTAGAAACATACCTCATACGAAATCAGTCTCCGTCCTAGCCTCCTCCTATGTCATTATGAACGCTCTGGCGCTTGCCCTTGATCCTTCACCTCCAGTCTTCTTCACCCCAGAACCCTTAGCCGTCGGCTTCTTATAGTCTCTACTCATGTGGCCCTCCACGCCACAGTTAAAATATCGGACAGTATGACAGTCCTTTGCTATATGCCCCGTCTTCCTGCATTTGAAGCATAAGTTTGATCCCAACCTACATTCTTCGGTATGCTCCTTCCCACATATACAACACATCTTCTACCGCGTACCAGATGTGACCACATGGCAGTCATCCACTCGTGCTTTCTTGTTACTCGTCGGGGAACCACCCCGACCAAACCTCTTTCCATTCCGATTCCGATCACTACCCCTTTTCTTGCTACCTTTGATCACCACCACAGTTCTTTCATCATACTGTTGGATCCTTTATGCCCAAGACACATAGAACATTGATGTGGTTAGTACGTTATGATCCAAGTCGGGTCATACCCAATAACAAGCTTAGCAAACACCAATTAACATTTAGTTGATGATATGATCATGCAATTAAATAAATACACCATTTTAGAAAATGGGTTTTCTAAATAAATTGTTTGTGAGAAAGAACAACTTATAAGAATAATTGTTCAAGGATATTATTTGTTATGTTGTTTAATTTAGTTGAATAACATCAAATAATAAAAGAGTGTGTGTGTGTTATATAATTAA
>BJCM01065312.1:0-11593 GCA_018326385.1 Flaveria bidentis | reverse complement strand
CTACAGTCTACTTTTTATAAAATTAAACTATTTATATCTCTTTTTAGAATATTTAATAAAATATAAAAGTATTTCTTTTTAAGTAAATAATTTACAGAAAATATTCAAATAATTTTTAAAATGATCAAAGTTTATAAAATGACCTTTTTTAATTTTTAGAAATTTTTAGTATTTAATTTAAAGGCCAAAAAGGCCAAAACAATTATGTGAGGCTCCCCGAGTTCGAACCGGGGACCTCCTGTGTATGGGTCATGCGTCTTACCAGTGAACCAAAGGCCTCAGTCGCACTAAAGTTGAGTTTTAAAAAATTAAAAACACTAATTGCAGAAAAACCCCAAATCATATGAACCCTAATTCGTTAAATCTCAAAATTGAAAGCCAAATCGAATGATTCAACCCGATTAACCTTAGGGCTTTTGATCCTTAGGTGTAATCGAGTTGAATGATGTAACACACTTACTTGATTAAGATTGAATTGTGGATTTTAGCCTCGGTTTGACTTCGGTTAACCTTGCGATGAACAAGCCTAAATTCTGATTGTTTGAGTGTGTGTATCACGAATTATGGTTCATAGATGGTTGAAAGGGATCGAATGAGACATTTGCCCTATGTTATATAGGTTTGATTTGCTCGTTAAGGTGTCGAACGGGCTTCAAGTTCTGTTCGATTATTGCGTTTACTAAAACCTGTTTAATCGATGGTTTAATTCAATTTAAACGATGTATTAAGTTTGTAATTAATTATTCAAACATTTCTAATTGTTTAATTTGATTAATCAACATATTTTGTACGTTTAATGATTATGAACCGATTGTGATGTTAATTTCGGTTCAATACTCTTTAATGCCGAATGTAGTGACCCAATTGACCATAGGTTCGAGTTCGCGATACTAATACGGTTCGATTGGTGCCTTTACTAGTCTCAAAAACGTTTGACAATAGATAATCGTGGTCACCGGATCTCGGCGGCGATGGCCGGAAAGGCCGCCGGAATTGCGGGCTCAAAGTGGGCGGGGGTTGGGGTGTAACTTTTGAAGTTACACATTTGGTCCTTGTAGTTTAAGTTGTTATTATTTTATGGCCAAACCTTGTTATCAAAGTTTCTAAGTTGACAATAAACCCCCTTAAACTTTATTTTCTTTAAGTTTCACACATTTTTTTAGTTCACTAATTTTATAAATTGTTATAATTATTATTATCATTACTATTTTTTTGTTAACATTATTATTATTATTTAATCTTTTATCAATATTATAATTTTATTATTATTATTATTATTATTATTAATGAAACAATTATTATTGTTATTACTTTTACGATTATTGTTTATTATCACTTTTATTATTATTGTTATTAACATTATAATTACTATTATTTGAGTTATTATCATTAGTATTATTATTAGTATTATTATTATGACTTTTTATCAATATTACAATGATTATTATTATTATTATTATTATTAGTAATGTTATAATTATCTATTATTATATTCAATTAAATAAATTGTTAACTTTCAAACTAGTAATGACATAAACAACCCAAAAGTTTTATAAATGACAGTGAAGGTCTTATAATAATAAACGATGCTAACTTCTAAATAACCAAAATTACATGATATTACAAAACCTATTACTCGAGGTAGATCACAAAAAGTTAAGCCTCGCATCTTCATATATTCTGCAACAAAATTGGAGTGGGACATGATTGGATGGATTGGAATGAGTTGGAGAAGTGGAAAAGACCTCAAGAATCACCAAAGTTTGTCCCTTTATGCTCCTAATGCGAATTAGGGTTTTTAGAATTTATTAACCCTCCTTAAATATGGTCAAAATCCGAATAATTACGTTAAACCTGACCATACGACGTAAGTTACGTCCTTCCCCATGCTATACGTCATTAGCCTCTATTTTACGTCTAAAAAATAGTTGTTTTTAGAAAGGATGCAACTTATTTCTTTTAGGACGTAAGTTACGTTGTATGCTCATTTTTCATCAATTTCTTCATTTTCTTCATCTTTTTTCATCTATATATCCCTCAATCTACGTGCAACCCTTGAATATATCATTTAAGCTTCCTACACCTACAATTCAAACATAACACAAAGTGGTATGCTCGATAGCAAAATCACGTTAAAAGCATACATTTAAACACTTAAAACACATACAAAATATGAACGCATCACATCCCACACTTATCATTTGCTTGCCCCCAAGCAAACTCAAGCAAACTCACTCATGACACTACAACTATCATTAGACAAATAATATACAACCATGCATTCACCTTCTCTTAGCTAAGGTCCCAAGTTATACCAAAGTCATAGTTTCATATATCAAGCTATAGCTTTGTATGCATAGATATTACTCTTTGAAATATGATCTATCTAACCAAGAATAACAAGCTTTCTAGTCTTCCCTATGCATGTAGTCACACGTCTCACAAGTTTCACTTCTCTTGGTTTAGTAATTGTTCTAGCAAAAGGCGTGCTAGAATATCAGTGTAGCACTCTCAACCAAGAATGACTCATAATTACCATAAGCTTCCATAATGATCGTAACTCCATCAATTAACACAAACCATGCACACATCAAAAGGTATTTGAAGGGTTGTAATGTAAGGCTTAGAATTTATGTGCGGATAGGGAATTTGAAGTGGCTAAAAGTGATAAAATCTAAATAAGAATGTTAAAACATACTAAACAATAAAGCAACACTACATAGTAAATTTAGGTAAACTTGACCCATATTAACAATTTATTACCACTGAAATATAACATTGATATTGTGGTTATATTGACCTATTATTTCCTCATCTTTTTTTTGTTTTTAGTAATGATTATATCTAAACACTTCACTGCTTATAACAATATTATATCAAACATTCAAGCAATACTTATTAAATTTCATCACATGGGCTCAAAAAGTAAAAAGGTTTGAAAAGGCTAATGGGTTGATTTAGGTTTAAACAAATAAAGAGGTTGGGGGCTCAAAGTGGCGACTAGAGGATCATCCTAATGCCTCAATCATATATGTGCAATAGTTTGGTTCATGATTTTGAAACGTATCAATTATACAAGTTCTAGGATAATGTTATCCTTCAAGTAAACACACATGAAAGGAAAATAAGCAATAACCTATTGATGTTCTAAGCTCATGTATAGGCTCAATCCTCACAAAAAATGGTAATCAGGTTGAGGATACGAAAACATGCATAAAAAGTCCACTATCTGGCTTCTTACCCCGGTTAAATATCTCAATCAATTATCAGAAATTGCTTTTTTTCCTAGTAAGAAAACCATGACTAAGGACCTTTGTTTGTGTATAGGTTAAATATCATTTCATGATTTACATTGAAAAAATTAAACTTTCATGCATAAATAAGTTGCTTTAGGGGCATTTTGAAAACTTTTGTTCAATCAATATATTTTTTATTAATTTTAAACCTTTTTCTCATCCCCACACTTAAACTTTACATTGTTCTCAATGTAAATTTTAAAATTGTTAAGTGAAACAAGGATACTATCAAACATCCTAACCTTTATCCATTTACAAGGCTAACTTTTCAAACATGCATTATGCCTACCATAATTGTATTAAATGACACAAAACTAGCAATGCTTTAAGATATGAAAAAAGTACATGGACTTGATCATATATGATAAAAAGTGCCTCATGAGTAATATATGGTGGTTATGTGCCAACTCAGAAAAGTAAAGCCGCCTAAACACACATTCCTTTCTACTCCTAAAGATCCATGAACTTCTCAACACTTAATATTTTTATCTGGTACGTAAAGCTGAAAAACAGAATAAAGAAAACCAAACAAACCAAAAACTAAAAAACAAATAAATTTCACGTTGCCTCTCGATTAGCGCTAAGTTTTGCAGCCAGACCATACCTATGACCACTCATCGTAGTCGAGTGGGATTCTTGCCTCTGACATTCTCCACCATTGGTTCAGTATGTTTGCAAGTTCTTTGTATTTTGGCTCAAACATCAATTCCTTAACTTGAGGATATATACGTACAAGTGTATCGCCAAATTTTTTCTTCTTTTTAGGCTTCTCGTTCTTTGCTTTGCACCTTAATTACCAGTTCTTTCTTTTCTTTCAAATCCACAAACTCTTTCAAGTCCACTTGCTTAACCCATTCATACTCAAAACCATTCTCAAAAGTGATGTTCGTACTTACATGTGAAATGTAAGTATGAACACACATATTAGTCATATCTATCATAGAAAATCTATCATTAACAAAATAATTGACTGACTTGAAAAATACATCAAAGCGTAACTTACGATTTTTGTATGTCATGTCAATTGTTCCATCCCGATAATTGATTTGAGCATTAGTAGTTGCTAAAAATTGTTGACCCAGTATGACCTTTGGTTGCTCATTTGTCCTTACTAGTGCATAAAGTACCATAACGTCCATAGAGTAGTAAAATTCTCCAAGCTTGATTATGACATTTTTACCATCCCCCAAGGATGTTTCTGAGTCAAGTCAGCTAACACCATAGTGGTGTATATTTCCTCTAGAGGACCAAAGTCATATTGATCATATAATATACCTGGCAAAATACTAACACCTACTTCGTAATCTAAGAGTGATCTTTTTATCTATAGTTTCCCCACTTTGATTGAAATGATAGGTGCTCTTGAGTCCCTATCTTCCACTACATCACTTTCATCTTCCTTACCTACAACTTGTGAAACATAAGTAAAGTTTTCATTAAAAGTTCTAGAGTTAGGAAGGATACTAACTGAATTAATATGAACATTTCTCATGTTATTCATGGTTGGCCTTGATGCTATGGGTTAATAGTGGCGTCACTCGGTAATTTCCCAGGATTCCTTTTAATTTGGGTCACATCCTTAGCAAGTTGGCCTACTTGTTTATTCAAAGCCTCATAATCTTTATCTCTAATTTTGTTTAACCGTTTAATCTCTTGCATATTCTCTTTCATCATATTCATCAAAGCATCCAACTTTGCAGTTGTTGACTCTTCACCACTAACTATTCCAGATTGCGAATTGCCTGGATAGTTTCATGATAAACTACCTTGTTGACCCCAATGATTGTAGTTTGCTTGATTTTTTTCCTTGAGAATATGAGATTCTTTGATAATTGGTTATAATTCCCTTGTGATTGGTTCTGATATACTTGACAACTTTGATTATTACCTTGAAAATTAGGGTTCATCTGATTTAAAGCATTCCCAAACTTAAAATTAGGATAATTTTTCAATCCAAGATGATAAGTATTGAAACTCGTATTGAATTTCTTTCTATCTCTGTAAACTTGATTGACTTCCTCACTTCTTCCTATTACCAATGGACAAGACTGGCCATTATGACCCAAATTCACCACATTCTTCACATACATCATATCCCATAGTTGAAACCTCTTTCACACCCGTTCTTCCTAGCTTTGCCAATTGTTTCTCTAATGATACAATTCTCTCTTTAGTTTCATAATCAATTGTGGTTGATCTTACCGAATTGGATTTTGATCGCCTACTAGCAGAAGGTTATGCTTTGGAGTTCTTACACATTCTCTTAAAAAATTCCTAATCTATATCTTCATGGTTAGAAAGAAATATGCTATTGCTTATAGAATATAAGTACTTTCTCTCCTCATTGGTCAATCCATCCAAAAAAGCCTTGATCAATTCCCAACGTTCAATTTTATGATGTGGGCATATACGGATCAGTTCTTTAAACCTTGTGAATTCTTCATGAAACTGTTCTCCTGCCTTGTTTTTTAAAGGATCATTTGTCTCTCTAGCGTCACTGGTTTTACCTATAGAATAATATTCAACAAAAAAGGTTTGTTGCATTTCTTGCCATGTGTATTGCCGAGTAAAGTAAGGAACCACTACTTAGCTCTATCTTTCAAGGTGAATTGAAATACTCACAACCTTACTTCATCTTGTGTGAAGTGATTTTCACCAATAGTGCTACATATAGCATCAAATTGAGCAAGATGCACATATGATTCTTCTGTTGCAGTGCCTCTAAATATAGGAAGAATGGTGAGATAATGAGGGTGTACATCAAAAGCTCTTCCTTTATGATTTAGAGGTGCGATGGGATTTGGATATTTCAAAATAGTCGGTCTGAAATGGCTATCCACACCTCGTACTTGAGCTCTTTGAGGTCTTCTTGACTGATCGACATTGTTGTTAACCCAACCCCATTGTTGATTGATAGGTGGTGCATTCCACTCATGTTGATCATTCCCCTAATTGTTATTTCCGTTGTATCTATCACCGCCACCAAAATTTCCATCCCAAGTATCATAATTTGTACTATTATAGGGTTCTTCATTGTTATTCCACTCATCTTCATAATCTTCATCACCCGTATGAATACTATGCATGCTCACATGATCAAATTCATCTCCTTGATTAATGTTATTATAATTCATATTATTGTTGGGTGGTGGTTGATTCAGCTTGTTATTGCAGTTGTTATTTGGAGGTGGGGATGGATTTGAGTTTTGATTTTGGTTCTTAGGAAGGGAGATTGGATTTTGAGGTGGTTGGTTATTTAGATTTTCCATTTGAGTTGAATTAAATGAATTGTTAGCCGCTTGATCAATGCTTGTGAAATGGATGTAGTTGATAACCTTGATTGATGAAGAACATGATTGTACCTTGTTGATTTCTCTATCTTTGAATTGAATACTAATGGTGATTTCCTACCCGAATAACAAGTATGCATGCAACCGGTCACCTGCACACTTAAAAACACCAAGAATAACAAGGAAATAAAAAAATAAACCAAGACAAATAGACAAAACTAAAAACAAATCAAATAACAAAAAACCAAGCACATCGATTCCCGGACAACGATGCCAAAATTTGATCGATGTCGAAGTATCAATCAAATAAGATGTAAAATGTGTGTTCCTATCCACCTTAACTAGTTAGGGTAAGTAGGTTTATTTATTCTCGTGGAATTAGTGGTCGGTGTATCATACTTTGAATTGTAAGAAAATGAACTAAACTAATGAACTATTAAATTATTGCCTCTTGGCTGTGAAAAGTGAATGTTGGAATGATTATCAAATTAACTTAAGAAAATAAATTGCAAGTAATGAAAATTGATTAGAAGACGATTATGAAAAAGAGTAATTCACCCTAGGATTCAAGTTCGGTTCTTAGTAATCATTTAGTTCAACTTGATGGAAAATCCTTAATGGAGATTCTATACGTGTAATGATTAAATGATAAAGATAACCAAGACTTAATGAGTCTTAGTACATCATACTAATTGAATTAACAATCAAAACCTTACAATCATACAACTCGCATAAAATCATATGACATTCAAATCAAGATCTACTAAAACAAGTGTTTAAATAATCAAACACAATTATACTCAATAAAGAACTTAACAAGTTTTATAGTTTAATCCCAACATTAGTTGTACATAAATGAAAAACCTAATAACACAAAACCTATTACCTGAGGTAGAACATGAAAAGTCTAGCCTTACATCTTCATGAATTCAACAACAAAATCAGATTGAAATATGATTTGATGGATTGAAATGAGTTGGAGAAGTGTAAAAGACCTCAAGTATAATACCTGAATATATATATATATATATATATATAAAAGATGTTTACTTCGACCCGACCCGCACCATTGTAATGTTCTTTACTTGATGATTTAAATATTTATATATTGTATGTTCTGACTCCACGACTTCAAGCCATATCCTCAACATCGGCTTCAACAAACTCTTAACGGAACTCACGAAATCGAAGGGATGTGAATCCCTATTTATACCACTCGATGCCTTCAAGTTCCTTCATTGAAACCTTCGCTCACTCAGCTCTTAATCCCCGTGTCTTCTGCGTTTATTTTCGAACCACCGCAAACGTCTTACATCCACTGTGAATCACCGCTAAAACAGCTTCCTTGCTGTGCAAACCACTGTTGCTTCATCGTGTGAACACGTGGGTTAAATCCGACCCAACGCTATCGGTCTCGATTTGGAAGAACAGGTACCTAGCATCATATAATTTCCTTTGAAAAATTTGTTTTTGTTATGCTCCGATCACCGTTTTGGTCATTCCAACCCGAACACCTACAAGACTTTAATTTGACTCTGTAATCTCACTCTGACAGACCCTCTCACGTTCGTGTATCGTCGTCATTGTTTCGAAATTGCAGCTTGTTTCTTGCGTACTATTTGAGGTAATGAATCAAATCTTCTCTTTTTCTTTGAATCCTGCATCTCTGGAGTTATAATTTAAAGATTTTATAAGTCGTTTCGATAACGTATGCAACTGTAATGCACCCGTAAAAGCATTATTGTTGTCCAAGCGCTTATGAGATCTGTTGTGTATTCATTGTTGAGGTATTAATTTCGTACATCACTTGGCTATAACTAAGAGAAAATTTCAGAATCTTTGTTTGAAAATGTTGTTATATATTGTTAAAGCGTTCCTGCGAGGATTGGATTATAGTGACTATGAATTAATATAGAGAACTACACATCAAAACAAACTTCACAGTTTAATGGCTAACCATATTAGTTTAGTAACCATGATATTCAAATGCATGTATACATAGATGGAACAATATATAATTTTCATATGAGTTGTTGGGATTTAAACGAATGAGTAATTTTAACAATTAAGAAATTTAAAATATAAATTATAGTAAAATGAATTCAATATGTTTAGCGGGTGTCCACGTGTTCACACCCATTTGATTACGATTAAATCTAAAACTTATAGCAAGAATTGTGTTGATAACCGTGTTCATGAGCTTCTCATGTGCAACCCTTAATATGAATAGATTTCAATGGGTTAGATTTTGAACTGATAATATAGTAGTTGATAATCGTAGTTGTCCTAATTAGCTTAAGACATCATCGCCGGAAGATTAACAAACCAATAATTTAAACATTTCAAGCAAACTTAACTAAAACTATTAATTAAATTATAGGTTCTCGTACCAGTTGAGAACAAGAGGAAAAGAAATTTTTACCATTTGCATGGCTTGTTTTTTTTGCTAAACTAAGATACGGATTCCTGATTCTTGTCTCATATCTAATTTCTGTTCATCTCTAGTTTTGATTCCTGTCATACGTAGTTAGTTTGCTTTTGATTCTATTATAAGTAGCTAGACTACTTTATATTTTTGAAATATGTTACCCGAGCTCTCCCTATCTTAGGGATGAACAAGACACGTTATTGTGGCATCAATAACGTGGCACCAACCGTGACGGTGAGCTGAGATCACGGCGTCTCTATAGGAGGACTCTGAATTTATATCGGCCATCCTGTTATTTTATTATTTGCTCAAAGGCGTATGGATCGATCCTAGGTTAGTTCTGTATTTCCTGACGGATGGTTGCACATCACTCCATTTAGGACTCTGGTGAATGGTTTGTGTGTCTGCCCATACTTCATTTCACATTGGTTCATGGGCTCGCTACCTGTGTTCCCTCTGTTAAGTTATTATATGATATGATTATTAGCTCGGGTTATGTTCATTTTGGTATTATGTTATTCTATGTCATCATCATATTTGTCTATTTTTGTTATCTGTTATTCCTTTCACTGAGCGTTATACTCAGGCGTGCTTTTGTTTTCATGCACGTCAGGTCAGTAGGGCCATCCGGGAGGGGAGTGAAGAGTGGAATTCTTCATAAAGAAGAGTTTATTTAATTTGATGTAATGACTTTTCTGTTGGGTTTAGACTAGTGTTTTCTATTTTGGATATTTAATTTTTAATCGTTATGAATAATGGAATTATGTTTTGGATTTTGATTACCGTGATAGTGACACGTCAGCCTTCTCGGGTTTTGGTGTTACAGTTATGGTATCAGAGCCCAGGCTCTTTCCTGTAGAAACTTAAAAACTTTTAAAAGTAAAAACATGAGGTAATGGGTAGACTTGGGGTCTAGGTTCTAATATTCTACTAAATCTTTACCTATCTATATACATGTAAATCTTGGTTTTCAGGTATCATGGCTCCTAGTTTACGCACGACCGACCGAAATGATAGGAATAACTCTTCATGTGATATTCCTCTGGAAACTCTCGTTGCTAATGCCGTAAACGTAACTATTTCTGGAATACTCCCTAATCTGATGAGTCAGACTGCTTAAACAGTCGTCCAACAGATGCAACAAGCGAATTTCGGTGGAAACAATACATGACCACTACCTAGTGGAAACAACACAGCACCACCTCCTGGCGGAAATGCAACACCACCTGTGGCTGAGATTCATGTTTGGCTTGAGCGATTTATGAAGCAAAGACCAAGATCTTTTAGTGATGCTGCTACACTGATGGATGCTCGGAACTGGATAGCCCATGTGGAAAAGATTTTCGAGGTGCTATGAGTTGGTGATGTATTTAAAACTAGGTTGGCTTCTTACAAACTAGAGGATGATGCTCTTGTTTGGTGGGAAGGGGTCAAACTTTCACATGGTGGAGAGGGTTATGTTGCTACCCTTCCTTGGGCTGACTTCCGCACTATATTCTTCCAAAAGTATTTCTCTGAAGTAGAATGAAATGAGTATGCACGGGAATATGCATCTATTGAGCAACGAGATGATGAACCTTGGCAAGACTTCATGGCTAGATTCTATAGGCTGGCTAGTTTTCTCGGAGAAGCTGCAGGTAGCCCAGTGGTCCAAGCAGAAAAGTTGAAATAGGCGGTTCATGAGAGAACCCGAAGATGGATAGTGACCCAAAAGTTTAACAACATCAATGAAGTGGCTGATGCCGTGAAAACACTTGACATGGAGAACAAGAAGAGGTTGGCTAAAGCTGAGGAGAGTCGTAAGAGAAATCGTGAAGGGAACCAAACCGCACCTTCTGGGCAATCTTCGAATGAGAATCACAATACAGGTGATTAGAAAGCCCAATTCAACAAAAATAATAACCGCCAAGGAAACCAATGGAAACAAAAACAGTAGAATTCTAAGCCTGCCGAAAACCAAGGTCAAGAGCAAGCCCCGATGTGCACTACATGTGGGAAACGTCATTTTGGTGTTTGTTGTCAAGCTTCAGGAGCCTGTTTCAGATGTGGAAAGACCGGGAATTTACTGAAAGACTGTCCATACCCTGATAATAAAGGAAAGGCTGGAAGTAACACTAAACAACCTACTAATGGAGGACGAGTGTTTGCCTTGAACGCAAAGGATGCTGCAAACACACCAGGTATGATTCTTGATATTTCTCGCATATGTGAATCTGTCATATATTTGAATAATCTAAAATTCTTACAATTCAAATTGTGCTTGTTATCTGTGCAGGACCGTTGAAGGCTTGCAAATTACAAGACAACAGCACAATGAGGAGAGTAACTCAAACTTAATCAAACAGTGAACTGGATTAACCACACAAGATGGTACTAAGAACACAAGTAATTAATGAGACAGAACCAAAAGAACACAACACAAGGAAATGGGTTTTCAAGATTGCAGTATATTGCTTTCTCAGGTTCTATTACAAGCGTTACTAAGCATATCTTAAGTTACAAGAACACGAGAATACTTATACTACATCCTACAACCCGGCCATACAATGAAAGCCAGGCTGGATACAATTGACTAGACA